>CM073773.1:92969387-93031872 GCA_037158775.1 Hetaerina titia | reverse complement strand
GAGGCTATGTATGCACTGCTACATTTCTAAGACTCGTCTAACGCGACACTCAACTAACCGCTGCAAGAAATGATTCTTTAGTTCGGCATGTCTTCTGTCTCCCATTATTACCTCCAGCATGCTTAATATTTTTCTCCCTCTACTTTGCTTAGCCAGAATTCTTTCTTCCATAACAGTTTTGAACATTCCATTGCTACGCCTCAGGCCCTGATCTCGCTTTTCTTCCCAAATTCTCAAAGCAACCTTCTCTCTTTCCCTACAATTCCTAGAACTTCTTCATATTTTCTAATAAATGTTAATGTTTTCTTCGGAAAATGCCTACATGAAGATACATCAATTTTTACAATATGCAGCATTTGAAAAATAATAATATTACGGTTCAATAATATGGATAAAGGAAGTGATTAAAGTTCTTAACTTAAAGCTAGCAATCGAAATCTCGATATTTATGTTACGCTCAACCCCTCCCCCCCAGGCCCATTTCTGAGGTATTGATGCACCTTTTACTCCTAAATATTTATTCTACTTTGCCACTAACCCATAAAATGTATTATAATTTGCCAGCATTTTCGATGCAGAAATATCGGCGTAGATTGGAGGTTTTTAAAATGGTTAAAAAGGTTATGGAATAGAAAGGAAAAGGTGAAGTGTGAAGAACGAAAACATAGGAGGAAGTGCTAGGTATGCTGGAGAAGGAGAGAGAATTTGATGGTAGAAATCTTTATTATATTATTATTAGGTAATCTACCGTTTAAGGTAGGTTTTTTGGATGGACACAACTATCAAATAAACATTTTGTGACTCCCCACCTATCAAACTAATCTATATCAGGTCCCTCTTCATCTCGGTGTACTTCTTTCCTCCCTTCATCCCGTCCAACATCCCTATCCTGTTCCTGCCCTTACCTCGGTTGCCCAACATTCTCCCCTCTATTACCTTCTTCAACTTCCACTACCGCTCAATACGCCTTTCATCCATTTTTCCTGCCTCCATACGATTTCTCTCAACAAACCCCTCTCCTCCCCCACCATCTCCAGCACTTCCTCGTTTGTTTTCCTTTCGGTCCATTTCACCTTTCGAAAAATTTCCGAAAAATTCCACCATTAAATACCAAACATACAACTTAATTTGATATTTCTTTTGTGGATTAGATGATCTTGGCGCCTTAATTAGGTGGAGACAAGTTTTTAACAGAATTCAATTACTTCTAGGCGGCATGTTTTTAAACTACGACGATTGAACGGAGTATTACATTCTATTGTGCATTAAAGTGAGAATAATATATATTTTAATCCGTGATTGTGTTTTCCTTAGCTTTTATTTTTCACATTATTTTGATAATTGTGAACTAGTGTTATTATTCTCTTTTCTCAAACATTATATGTTATCCTCTAATACGTCGCTGTGCCATCTTGCTAGGCATGAGATCCCCAAGCTGATGTTAATCGCTGACCTAGCAAACTTATTAGGCTACTTGTGAGGTGATAAGTAAATAAGGAAGTGAGTTGGAACCGGATAAAATGGGAGGAAGTGATTTAATTTACCCAGTAGGTAGGAAGGAATCTTCTACGGCAAAGGGAGATGTAATTTTTAAAAATTTTTATATTTTGCTTTTCGAATTCCATAAACAATAATT
The DNA here is from genome assembly GCA_037158775.1 of Hetaerina titia. Lineage (NCBI taxonomy): Eukaryota > Metazoa > Arthropoda > Insecta > Odonata > Calopterygidae > Hetaerina > Hetaerina titia. Next base: position 93,030,236 of record CM073773.1, on the reverse strand, counting down.
TTTCATCATAATTTCATTGGAAATAATCGAGGGGATGGGAGATGAAAGGAAATGTGGGAAAAAGAGGCTCTGCGAAGTGGGAAATTTTGGGATCAAGAGTGGGGTCGTGTGGGGTCGAGAGGACTGCGAGCGAGGGGGAAAGAATAACCAGAGAGTTGAGCGGGCGCCTCTCCTTTCCAGGAAACCGGGAGGGAGAGCAGGATTGTGGGACGTCGCGGTCGAGTGGCGTATTAATGTGAGTCCTATAAGGAAAATTTCAATCACAGGTTTTTTGCCGATGGGCGAAAAAAGTTGTGTATAGGAGAAAAGCGTGGGCATTAAAAAAAAGTTGTGTTCTTAAGAATTTTCCCAACTTCGTCTTCTACGAAAACCTTCTCCCATTTTTCTAGTGATTCCCCTTCTCGTCATCTTGAACAGTAAGGTGGAAGATTGCTAACCGTACGAGGCTATTTTTTTGCTGATTTATCTCGTCAACACAGCTGGGTTTTGTAATTATGGAGAAGATTTTTTAGGTAATCTACCGGTTAAGGTAGGTTTTTGGATGGACCCAACTATCAAATAAACATTTTGTGACTCCCCACCTAGCAAACTAATCTATATCAGGTCCCTCTTCATCTCGGCGTACTTCTTTCCTCCCTTCATCTCGTCTAACATCCCTATCCTGTTCCTACCCTTACCTCGCTTGCCCAACATTCTTCCCTCTATTACCCTCTTCAACATTCCACTACCGCTCAATACGCCCTTCATCCATTTTTCCTGCCTCCATAGGATTTCTCTCAACAAACCCCTCTCCTCCCCCACCATTTCTAGTACTTCCTCATTTGTTTTCCTTTCGGTCCATTTCACCTTTTCCATTCTTCTCCACACCCACATTTCAAAAGCCTCCAATCTACGTCTATCCTCCTGCTTCAGCGACCACGTTTCCGCGCCGTACATAGCTACGCTCCATATCAGAGTTTTTACGAGTCTTGTCTTAACCTCCCTACTCAACGTCCCCGTCATCAACTCCCTCCTCCTTGAGAAAGCCTCCTTGCCTAGCGCAATTCTTCTCCTTACGTCCCTACCACTTTGACCGTGTTGGTCCAAAACACTTCCGAGATATGTAAACTGTTCTACCTGCTCTATTTTTTCCCCGCCTATTTTAATATTTAGCTTAGCCTTTTTCTTTCTGGAAAATCGCATAACCTTTGTTTTATTAATATTTATTCTCATCCCATATTTATCGCACTGAACCTCCAATTCACTCAACAATGCTTGCAACCCCTTGGCTGACTGAGCAACTAATGCTTGGTCATCAGCAAACCTAACCGATTTTACGAATTCCCCTCCGACTTTCATTCCTACCTCCAGTTCTTCCCATGCCTCTTTAATCATTTCCTCTACATATACGTTGAACAGTACCGGTGACAATGGGCAACCCTGCCTTACACCTCTTCCTAACACTGCCCATCCGGACTCTCCGTTCCCCACTCGCACCTGAGCAGTCTGAGACATGTACAGGTTGCGGATCAGTCTCCTGTCCCTCCAATCCATTCCTATTTTCTGCAATACACGCATTAATTTTTCCCAATTCACTCTATCAAACGCTTTTTCGAAATCTACAAAACAGGCAAAAACGTCCTGATTGTATTCTATATTCCTCTCGACTAGTGATCTCATTACTGCAATGGCATCACGCGTACCTCTTCCTTTCCTGAACCCAAACTGATCATCCCCTAAGTAATCATTTGCCTTACTCTCTATCCTTTTGTTGATGATCCTGAGAATAACTTTAGCTGCGTGGGATATCAAACTTATTGTTCTGTAATCCTCACATGACGAAGCCTTTGCCTTTTTTGGAATAGGAACTAACACCGATCTCACAAAATCTTCCGGCCAGATTCCTTCCTCATAGATACTACGAATCAGTCCATATATGGCCTTCTTCCCACCTTTCCCTAACCATTTCAACATTTCTACAGGAATATTGTCCACCCCCACAGCCTTATTTGCTTTCATCTCGTTTAATGCCCTTTCTATTTCATCGTCGAGTATGCCTGGACCTAAGCTATCTTCTTCTACGTCATGTTCCTTTTCTATGTCTAACCTTGTCGGCCTAAGTTCTTTACCATACAGTGTTTCTATATATTCCTTCCATCTCTCTTGGATTTTTCCTGGTTCAACTATTATCTTACCCCATTTATCTTTAACTGTTAGCACAGATCTTGCCTTCTTACTTCCCGATAATAACTTAACCTTGCTGTATAGAGCACCAATTTCACCCTTCTTCTGTAAACTTTCCATATCCTCGCATTGCGTTTTCCACCATTCTTCTTTTGCTTTATTTGTGGCCCTTCTCAATTTATTGTTTAACTCTTTGTACTTCATTTTGCCTAACTCTGTGTTTACATTTTTCCATCTTCTTCTCTCATCCATCTTTGCAATCATCTCCTCCGTTACCCATGGTTTCCTTATCCTTTTCCCATTAACGGTTCCTATAGTGTCTTTAGCGGCTTCCAATATCCCTTTCTTGATACATTCCCATTTTTCTTCGATAGTACTCAGTTCTTTACCGTCATCCATCATTTTCTCTATAGCCTTATGGAGAAGATATTAGTTTTTTTATTATTATTCACGAAAATGCTGCTCAAGCTCTGGACAGGAAATGGAACTTTCATTGTGCTCAATCTATATCTTGTTGGTGAATCACTGTTTTAAACTCCTCTCTGGGAAACGTTACATTGGCAAAATCTTGTGTATGGGAGATATTGACTTAAGTCTCTCATATTTTCGTATCACATCAAGGGAAATTATAACGAAAAAAAGTTGAGTCCTAGAGTTGTACCTAGAGTTGAAGACAAAGTTCACGTTTGTCAGTGAAAAGGTTTTTCTTTCCTCATTTTGTCAGTGGTTGACCATAAAATTTCTTCCAAAGCATTAATTATAACACCTTCAATGCTGATTACTTTAACCCGGTTGCGTCTCTTATATAGTACTGTCCTGTTGAGGAGACTATTAAACAGCCTGAGAAATAATACGTGCTCTGCTACATCACTGAAAAATGTCTATTGGAAAATTATATTTCAACTTTAAGAACATGCTACGTAAAAATGATGAATGAATTGAAAAGTAAAATAAAAATGAATCCTCACCATTCGTGTCGTGTCCTGGATAAAAATTATGATTTATCAGAAGCAACGAGCTTCTCTTTGTGTTTGACTTTGAAAGAATTTCAGGCAGAGAAGAAAGTGATAAATGTATTATCTGTTTTCACTTTATCTTTACTAGCTCCTGGTTTTTCTAGGCCTGTTTCTACGAAAGGTGTCTCACATTTTTCACTTACACGATTCAGTACGATTGAGTAAATATACAAAAATCCAAATATCCAATGATCCAGTACCTCATTGTGTTTTATTTTTTCAGAATCAATATTTTTACTCAAAAATCTGCTTTGCTTGTTCAAATTTCCTTTTTTCACTTGAGAAGTTGGAAGCTGCTCACCAAAGTGATATTGGTAAAAATGAGCTCCTAGATTCGGTTTCTACCACACGCAACAGCACACAGCGCGATAGGGTGTAGCGCGTTTGAGCGCTTCGAGGACCTTGCTCCGCTGTACTTCTGTCACGACGCCTCGCTGAAGGCTTGAGGCTACCTTTGCAAACTCTTTAGCTCTTGAATCTCTCCCGAAACTTTCCTTCAAGAATATTTTGGCCCGCGGCCGTTCCAGCGAGGAAACTTTATTTTTCCAGGGATTGGTGAGTGAAAGGGCGAGACTTTAGAAGAGCAGAGTAGAGATTAGCGCTGTGAAAATAAGGGGGAAGCAGAAAATTGCGTGCGGCACCTGAATCGTTACATATGTAGTTCGTGTTGCAGTGTGGCGAACGTCGTTTTTGATGGAAAAGTCTTGTGTGAATGGTGTGCACTTGATTCATTGGGAAACAGAGTGAAGCGTAGTATCTAATTACGCTTCTGTCAGAGTCAGAAATGTCTTAGGCATAATTATAAGCTAGTGTATTTTATTTTAACCAAAGTATTATATACCGTGTAATTTAACTTATACTGGAATCTGAAGACAAAACTCCATTCGAGGTGTAAGTAAAATGAGATTATATTTTAATAAACGATTTATTTTTGTTATTTTTCCAAAAGTGAACATTATTTTAAATTGGTAACGATATTTTGGTTGGATTATTATCTCACCGGAGTTTCTAAAGTTTTAACAATGTTGGAGGAAATTTTATCATCGTCGCCTTTCGTTGTGTATATATCAAACATAACTTGAAAAGTGGAATAGAAGAATTAAGCAAGTGAAAATGTAACGTTATTATAAGAACTAAATATCTAATGGATCGACCGAATAATCTGCTAAAAGTTTTGAGTGGAACGTGGGAGTAGTAATTAATCTGTTGAAAGCCTTATGATGAATGGATGAAAGCGGCAGTGGGGTGTTGAAGAAGGTAATAAAAATAAAATTAGGTAATCTACCGGTTAGGGTAGGTTTTTGGATGGACACAACCATCAAGTAAATATTTTGTAATTCCAAACAAAACCTAATCCAGCAGCCTACTCTACATCAGGTCCCTCTTCATCTCTGCGTATTTCTTTCCTCCCTTCATCCCGTCCAACATCCCTATCCTAATCCTGCCCATTCCTCGTTTTCCTAACAATTCCCCTCTATTACCTTCTTCAACATCCCCCTGCCGCTCAATACGCCTTTCATCCATTTTTTCTGCCTCCATAGGATTTCTCTTAACAAACCCCTCTCCTCACCTACCATCTCCAGCACTTCCTCATTTGTTTTCCTTTCGGTCCATTTCACCTTCTCCATTCTTCTCCACACCCACATTTCAGAACCCTCCAATCTATCTCTATCCTCCTGCTTCAGCGACCGCGTTTCCGCGCCGCACATAGCTGCGCTCCAAATTAAAGTTTTTACGAGTCTTTTCTTAACCTCCCTACTCAACGTCCCCGTCATGAACTCCCTCCTCCTTGAGAAATCTCCTTGACAGCGCAATTCTTCTCCTTACGTCCCTACTACTTTGACCATGTTGGTCCAAAACACTTCCGAGATACGTAAACTGTTCTACCTGCTCTATTTTTTCCCCGCCTATTTTAATGTTTATCTTAGCCTTCTTTTTCCTGGAAAATCGCAAAACCTTTGTTTTATTAATATTAATTCTCATCCCATATACTATATATCGCACTGAACCTCCAATTCACTCAGCAATGCTTGAAACCTCTTGGCTGACTGAGCAACTAATGCTTGGTTATTAGCGAACCTAACCGATTTTACGAATTCCCCTCCGACTTTCATTCCTACCTCCAGTTCTTCCCATGCCTCTTTAATCATTTCCTCCACATACACGTTGAAGAGCACCAGTGATAATGAGCAACCCTGCCATAAACGGATTACCTCATAATAAAATAATAATGCATGTTGCATATTTAAAACGCATTGTATATTATTAATTTATATGGCGAATAGGTTCTCACAAGTAAATGTATTGCATAACAAATTTTTTTTATAATTTATCTCTCATGTATTTCTCCATTCTAACTGCAGCGGGAGAAGAAAAAATTGTTAATTTAGCGGAATGCTGTATTAAATATACCATTAGTTTTCTCCTTTTATGTTACAAAATAAAATCAGTCGATGAAATGAGGGACGGTTTTTCCCAATAGTGGCTACTTTCTGTGTAAATATTGCATGTAATGACAAGTAATGTGCCATGTGACCTCAGCCAGCGGAATTACTGCAATCTTTATTACCACGACGGTAGGATTGGTTTAATGATAAGTGAACTGCATTCATACGTCGCGTTTTATTATCAGAGAAGGCAATATTTTCACTTGTAGATACTTGTATATTACCGTCCGCTCAAAGCTACTGATTTCAGAACCCTTAATTGCTGACGTTTAGTTACGTATGAGGAATTAAATTGCAAGTCCTCTTGTCGTAGTTCGTTAACTCTGGAGTAAGTAAGAATGAGCTAACAAATAAATTCTGTCACCAGGCTACCCTTCGCGGACATCCCTCGTATTGACTCCCGACGTAATTACTCATAGTCCATGAGCGCACTTTCGCAATCGCTCATATCCCAACCTCTCGAATTCGCTGCTAAGGTTACTTAAAATTGTCATTGATGCTATGAAATTTCGCGTTCATTAAAGTTGATAATATAATGATTCCCTGTCCTTCTCCATTAGTATTCCCTCCGTCGTGCTGTTCTTCTCTCCTTTATCTCCGACATTCTTCTCCGATCGTCGCTCCTCTCCCCTTTGGCTGCCTTACCCTCCACCCTTGCACCCTCTCTCGGTCCTTCCCTCCCTCGTCCTCGCTTCGTCCCAGCCAGCCCTCCCTCCTCCCCTCTCCATATTTCTACCCCTCGACACTCCACAATCTCATTCAGGCGCTCCTTCATCACGCCCGTGCAACCCCTTGCCGCTTCGTTTTCCGCCCTCTCAACGTCCTCCCTCCTCCCCCGAGCACCTCACAATCCTCCCCGCCCTCGGGTCCTCACCGACCGCTCTCCACCCTACCCCACCCTTTCCCGCCCTCTCCACACCCTCTTGCCGCACCCAACTTCCAAACGACCGAAAATTCTCAACCATTCCGCCGCCAACAACCACCATTCCTCTCTCTATTTCCCGCACTCTCTCCCTTGCCATCTTTTCGTCCCTCGCCTCTTTTTCCTCTCTTTTCCTCCATCTCTCCCTCCATCCTGTCTCCTTTCATTTCTTCTTCACCTTCCCTTCCCTTCCCGCAGTCTGCGTGTGCTTCAAACTTTTTTCTTCTCTTTCCTTGCCTCTGGCTTCCCTCCCTCCCCGACCCATTCCCCGCCGTCCACTCGCCTCCTCGTGTTGCGCGTGCAATAAGATCCCGGGGAGTTGTCCGTCCGCCCCCTTACGCCACGTCGGATTCCCCCTTAATGAGGGAATCTTCGTCGTGTTTGGCCGCGAGATCCCCCCCCCCCCTTCCGTGTGTATGCACGCCTGTGCCTCCGCGGAGGGCCCGGCCCGGGATGAGGGAGTTTATGGGGGACTAAATCGCGTGAGCAATGATACTGCCCCTCCTCCCTATTCCTCTGTTCTCCAAGCTCGGATATTGTTGCTCGCTAAAAGCATAGTATCTGAAACACCCAGTTTGTCTCTAGAACTTATGGCTCCAGACTTGCCTTAGTTGAGAGCTATGAAGACATAATTTGATGCGTACATATTCCCTTCTCTTATGTTATCCAGAGTCGAGCCTCAGTTAAGAAAGATTTTGAGCGGACCTTTTATACATAGTCGTGAAAATTTAATATTGAGAAAGTTTCTAGTTTATTCCATCAAATTATGAGCTTTCCTCTGGGGAACCATCGCCAAGGTTTACTAAAACTACAATCAATATGTGATAGGAATAATCAATAAAGATGAGTCTCTCGTTTTTGACTGGCTACAGTATTTTGTTATCAATTGATTGAAGTGCCTGCATGTAATTACCGAAACTACAAATTATTAGTGACAAACAATACATTTATAATACTCAACAATAGCAACAGATGGATGGTCAATACATTCGCTATGAAGATAATCCCTACGTTGAAAGCATTCGCATTCCACCACATAGTTTAAATCCAAGCGTATGAGAAACAATGACGCCTGAAACCATTCTATTCGTTCCTGGGTTGATATAGCGGGGGGAATCCTTAACAAAGCAGGAATGTAGCATTGTGCGGAAAAATGCTATATCCTTACTTCATTATTTCCAAGCATAAAACCTAATAAAGTTAGTGTCCTTTGTAAAAGTTTCACTTCTCATAAATTCATGGTGCGCAGTCACATCGTCACTCGGCATCAAAATAACAGAAGGTTATTTTGGACTACGGAAGCAGGTTGAACTTATTCATTTGAATAAAATGTTTCATTCAACGGCATCTCGGTCCACATTGAATAAGCTTTCAGTTTTAATGTATTAGAGGTATCATCACGTAGCCGACTTAAATTTTACATTCTCTCTCACGGCTGCCTTAAAAATATTTCTCTCTGCTCTTAGTGAATCCGGTTGAAAATCAACGAATTCAGTTTCCCGACTGAGCATGTCGGGAATCAAAGCTTCCTCAACTCCATCCTGCTTGTCAGTCTTATCACGTTTCGTCTGGAATTGACCCCATCGAAGTCATCGGATCCAATCCGCTCGGGTGGGAACGGAGATTCCGATCGGTGATTAATGAAAGTGGAAAGGGATATCGAAGGAAAGAGTACAGAGATAGTGGATGAAAGTCGCCGGGGGAGTTAATGAAATAGGCCGGGAGTTGGGGGTAATCACGTACATTCACTCCATCCACCTGCTATATATTAGTGACGCCATGTGTAATAATGGTGGGTGGCGGGCGATCGTGAGAGGTGGATGTACTATCGAGGCAAGCGTCGTAATTTTTTGGGTGTTGCATAAGATGCCGGCCGGACTCTTGCTCCCCTGCCCGTTGATCGATATCCCGAGAGTCCGCGGGGTCGAGAGGAGGAAATACGAAGAGAGAGGTTGGAGAGGGGGCTGGGATGAGAGCTGTGAGAGATGGATGTAAAGATGAAAGAGGAGAAGTGGTAGAACTCAAGTCTGTGGGTGAGGGCGTCCAATTTCGCATTCGAGGTAAAACCAAGAGGGCGTGAATCTTGGCTAGAAGGCGCGTGAAAGGAGAAAGATTGGAAAGAAATAGTCCTTCGGTGAATGTGTGTGCGGAATAGGAGGTAGTTTGGTCGTGGGGATGTCGGGTCGGTTGGTGGGAGAGAGAGGTGTAGGGAAATCCAGGTGGCTGGATTGGGAGCGTGCCGGAAGATCCGGGCGGAACGGGAGGTTCGGGGGAATTTGATTGAGACCGGGGGCGGGGGAGGTCTTCCAGGGATGTTTCGGCATGAGAGTGGAGGAGGGTGAGAATCGTTGGGGGGGATCTGATCCAGGGAGGAAGGGGGTGGGGAGATACGATGGAGGTCGGAAGACGAAGGAAAAATTCAGTCTGGAGTGATTTATCGGCGGCTGGGAAAAGGTTCGACGGGATCGAAATCAATGCAAGCCTCTGGTATTCTCATGCTTGTTGTGGATAAATGCACAATGGGAGTGGATAAATCTTCGGAAATAAATGTACTGGGCTCTAATTTGGTATGCCGTGTATCCATCGCAAACCACTATTTTGTGGAATTTCTTTCTACCAAAAAAATAACTCCCGCTCGCCTATAGAATGGGAGTATTAGAATCTGGTGAATGAAAAAGAAGTTTAGTGCAGCCATGAAGGGGATGTGTAACCCTGTCCTGAAAGGTTCTTGCTCTGGATTCTTCTCCGGACGGACTATTCTCATCGGACCTTAGTTTTCGATTAGGTTATTATTTGCTCCTTTTAAAAGATAAAATGAGTTCAAATTTCCCTCCCTCTTCCTGTGTTAAATATTTCTAGTTTAAAGGAGAAATAAATCAATCCATATGTAGTGAATGGCCTTTCAATTGTTAGTGGGTTTCATCCTTACCGATCAATGTTTCTTAAAGTGTGAAGAGGAGAATGATTTTTGTATTCTCTAAATTTTTATATTAATGCTTTCTGTAGTAAGTAGTTAAATATTTTTCAGGACTAATTACTTTTCAGATACCCCGAAGATTTAATACTCTACCTTAGCTGCAGATGCATAGTTCATGTTTGTTGAATTTCGCAATTAAGTTATACCACCAGCCCAAAATGACCTCAACCTGAGGAGGCCTTAAAAATCTGTTTCTGCTACATACTACCAATGGTTAAATTTAAATATATAAACAACGCCCGATAAGCTGTTGCAAGGGAAGTGGCATTGGGTGTATGACTGCCCATGAAGAAATTGATGGGAATGAATCTATTAAATTTTCAATGGCTCCCAGCTGATAATTGTCTTCGGTTTCATGTTGTTTTTTCCTCCATGGGAAAATCTGTATTTGGATGAGGTGACATTTGATAACTAATCGTCCTTGAAAGCAAAAAATTGTTATCAAACGATACTTGTCATCCTTACATACTTGGCTCCATATTTAGTCTCAAACAACTAAAAAGTTAGTTGTGAAGTGCTGATTTGAAGTGAGCGCATACATCTAAACTCTGTCGACAGACTAAGGGTTTTCAAATCGCCCCACGAATTGAATTCAGGTGAGCGCCGATGATTTTACCGTCGAAACGACCGCGGGCTTGCGGTAATTGACTAAATCCCGCATGTGTAGCATTTCCAGGAACACTAGAAAACGGTTGGTCGGGGGCGGGGGGCAGGGCGGATCTGGGCCTGGAGGGAATGGCGTGGAATCGTGCGCGAGTAGGAAATATTTTGGGAGGTCCAGCCATAAGTAGTCCCCCCGCCCTCATTATATGGACGGCGCCGCGCGCGTGTTGAAGGGCAGGGACACGAAAACATTTCCCGAAGAGGAGGATTTTGTGGGTTGGTGGAGGGGGTGCTCGGGTTGGAATGAGGGTTCGCTCTAGAGCGAATCGAATGCTAGAAAGACCCCACGACAAGCATATCGCAAGTGGAAGGGGGTGGGCTGTGAAGAATTCGCGTGGGTCAGGGTTTTGGAGAGGGTCGGATGCTCGTTAAGGGTCCCATGATTCTGGAGCCCTCATCTCATTCCTCTCCATCGTCCAAATCTCTCCCGATTCCTCCCGCCTACCCTATTGTCGTTTGGTGGTTTAAGTATGATTTTTCATCGGGGTAATGAAAGCTAGACTGGACCGTTGGTAATTCCAAAAATAAGTCTATGCAATACACCGTATTTGTAATTTAATTTAGCTCTTTCTCTGTATTGAGGAAGCTGTAATGTTTCGTTTTAATAATGTACTACGATTACATTTAATAACGTATGTGGGTAGGTGTCCTCGAAAAATGTATCTGCAAATGCGTTTTCCTTTGCCTCGGGAATTTTGTTGTAAACTCGATTCTCAAAAGGTTTCTGCCGTGTTTTGTTGCTATGTACCCGTTGTTGAATTTTGTTTCGAAATTTTTTATGACATTTAAATTTTATTCCGTATCCACTAGATCTTAATGTCGTAACTGATTGATAACATGGTCTATTTTTCCATGGTTTTGTATCTACCTTCTTATTGAAGCGAATATTTTCTTTTCTTCAGTTGTATCGTTATAAATGAGTGTTTGATAGGTTAATTATATTTCTTATCATCAAATGACGAAAGGGAAGGCTCAGCATGAAAAATTCATGAAGACAAAATTAGATGCTCGCTAATTCGTAGCCTCTAGAAATATTTGTGTTATTCACTGCATGAATTTCATATCTTTAGTTTGTTTCATTCCCTGATGAAAAGCTTTGAGAGAACACAGGAATAATCAAAATACTGGAGAAAGTGCTTGCCCCCGAATTTCATGAATATTGAATATCTTGGATATTTTATGGCTGAACCACACAGTTCATTTTACGCGGGCTACCAATGAATTAACTTTCTTTTTCGTAGAGCTTGAGAATTATTGGAGGAAACCGAATGGTCGCTGTAGTGACGCACGTAGTAGGTCAGTATGCCTCAAACTGCAGTGATTTGTAGGTCGAGTCGTCTTGTAGGCCATTTGTTGTCTGTTTACAATACCAAGTCAACACGAACAATAGAATTGAAATTCTCGCCGGATATAAAGTTCGTTCTGTGATTTACTGAAGTATTTTACTGATAAATATCTTCAAAACTGCTGGCATTCATGGGGAAATTTGTGATCTGTACAGATCAAATGTGATGAGTGACAGAGTTGGGTTGTCGTTCTTTTAAGAGTGAACATAAATGATGATGAGAGAAGTGAATGACCGTCTGTGAAAAATGAACTGTTCCTGAAATTTGACGAAAATTTCGTGAAAACCGGCATTTTACGATACCTGAAATATTTATAAAGTTCTCCACAGATGCCTACGACTCTGTTGGATTGAAACACGACTGGAAAGTTAAGCCACTACGAGTACAACTTTTTTGGTCGTCTCGACGAGGAACTTCGATGCCATTAGTTGGTTGCGATCTCAGGCGGTAGAATTTTATGCTGAAACCTAGTTCAGAAATATGACAAATGATTATATCTGTTTGGCGTATATGCATAAAATGGAATAGATATTTAGTTTTGAGATCAAAATAATAAATTTTCTGTATCTATTCCAGTGTATTTTTCAAAGCATAACGGAAATTACTTTCTGGACAATCCTCGTACTCGTATTAGGATGATCAGGATATTGTGTAAGCGATCCATCCATATAGTGCCAACCTCTCTTTGCCTACATCACTCGTTCACCCTGTCCGCCTCTCAGCTTCATCTACGGGAAAAGCGGCTTCCTTTTGCGGTGAAGTGTACTAGAAGCGCGTCGTTTTCCTTGAATTTCGAAGGAGATCTTTGGTCATGCGTGTCTCGATGACATGAGTAGCATTTGTTTGTGATTTGCGTTTTGCTTGTCCACCGCTGGGATCACAAAGGCAATAGTTGTGAAAGAAACGAATTGACAATGCGGAATAGAGGGAGGTCGAGTCTAAGGCTATGTAACGGCGATGCCACCATTCGAAGGGTAAGAGCCCCATCGAAAAGGGAAGCCATTACTCTTTTCAGGACATCTCCTCGTCCGATGCAAATTGAAGTGACTTCATTTTTTCCCTTCATTTTCCCTACCTCCGGATCCCACCCTCTCGTTTGTGATGGTGATTAGTCAATTTTTTTCTGAAAGCATGCTTGAGTCGAAATCAAAGGTTCAATGCATTTTATGGCGTGAACATAGCTGCATATCGTTATGCATTGTGTAGGTAGTGTTATATAAAATCTTCCAAAGTTCAATAAAAAGTCTTTTTTTACTAAAATTAAACATATGTAATGATTTATTTTGACTCTAATAGTAGTCAGTAATTAGATACACAAGGATACATAAAATCCAGATGAAATGCTAAAGAGACTGAACATATAAATCATAAGTCCTTTAAAATCTAGGGAAGTTTTAAGAATTGCTCTTTATAGAAGCTGAAATACTCACAAAATATATTTTGTCTCTTAAATGTTTAAATTGTTTCGATTTTATATTAGTCGTTGCTTTAGACAATTCACAGTAATAGTTGTTAACTAATGGTAAATTGAGTAGTTTCAGGCGTGATGTGGTGAAATTCGAACAGAATAAAGAGAAGATAGTAACAGTTTTCTTCTAGATAAGTTATCAGGTTGAAAATCCTTACTGTCATTTCTTTATCAATTATTATTTTGCAAACTTTGGTGATATTTCATGTTTATAGAATATCAGGTTTAAAGGTATTTCCCTGTAAGTAAGAAACACAGGGAAAAATTCCAAATGAAACTTCTTCCGAATGAAAGTCTCTAACTCTGAGCTCTTGACTTATTTAAAAAAGTTTTTAGATCATTAGGAACATAATTCTCTTTTTCAAATTTTTCTGCATTCATCTTAAAACATGTATATTGATTGGAAGTCGTTAAGGTCTCACGGTAAAGGAGGGCGAAAGTGGAATTTTCCTAAGATGGGATGGAGCAGATATTTCCAATTTAATGTTATTGAATAACTCGGAAATAATTCCAAGATGCTGCGGGAAACGCCGCGACAGTATTTTTTAACGGAGTCATCAGGTAAATGTGTTTATCAACGCAACAATATCATTTCAAATCCGGTCAAGGCAAATTATTTCCATACTCTTAAATTTTTGCATTTTTGGGAACATTTATTTTTATGTAATACCAGGACGTCACTCCACCCCTAGACCAACCCTCCGCCGAAGCTTGTCTTTGTATTTTAATTACTTTTTATTATTATAAATTGCTTTCAAATTCCAATATAATGTTTGAATCACTGAACACATTTATAGTTTGCTCACGAAGACTGACTACACTTAAAATTAATGAGAAGAAATTGCATGAACTCGCGCCTGATGTAGCTACAGAAAAGTATATTTCCTACTGCCACGGTTCACTTATCTTTATTTGACAGTTCGTTAGTGCGTCCTTTATGTCATTAGGCTACGTTCTGCCCGCATTATTTTTATGTAATACGCTGTAAGTTTATTATCCTATGCATGATCTAAAATCCATCCCTAACTGTATCGACATTTGCATTTAATATGGCCATTAATGCGGTATTCTCTGTGGACTATGCCGCTTATAACGAGCCAGCATAAACGATACCAAAGAGTACCTGAGATTGGAGTGGAAACTATTTAGCGACTGAGAAAACCATGTGAACTGTCGAATGTCACTCAAAGGAATGGGAGCATAGAGGTGTCGACTGAAAGAATACGGACTTGGTCACTCATAAAAAGATAAATGTGCGTTCAATTAATATGTCAGAGAAATTTCCAGAAACTGCGGAAGATGCCGCAACAGTATTTCTTAACGGAGTCATCCGCTAACATGCAGTTCATTGCAACAATTTCAGAAGGTAACAATCATTCGCCTTGACCGGGAATGATTTTTACACTCTGAAATTGTTTCAATGAAATAATTTGTCAGAGGATTATTATTATCTTCGTTTCATGAAAGTGAATATATGCTAATAGAATCAAATATAGCAGCCAGTTAGTTACAAAGACATGAATAACTTTCTTCGCAGAAAATCTAATTTTGGCATGATTTTAGTTCTTATCAGTCTTCCGGGAAATGTACCACAAAAGACATACGGGAATAGGATATCCAGACTATTCTAGGGATAAGGTGACTGGGTACATTTTCGTTTTGCGTGTGTGAACGAAATTTCTGGGAATGTGCCGGGAAGCAGTGGAAAAGGTAGTTTTGTGGTGGAAAGCGGGGAAGAAGGGGAGGAGGCTGGTTGGCGGAGTCATCAAATGGAGATTGCGCCCCCTCGACTCGCCAAACCTGACCGGCTCTCATCACGGGAGGAGACTCCTCTTGCTCGTTACAATTCCTCCGGCTTCCGGTGTCGCCAAGTTTTTGGGCGGGAAGGATGGTGACGAGAGGCTGTGGATGGGGTGGGTGGGGAGGGGACGGCAGAGCAGAGGCGCACCCGGATCCGGGAGGCAGTGGCGTGGAGTGTTTTTTTTCGGGAAGCAAGGGGGGAATTCTCCCCTGACCACCACTCCTCCCGTCCCCATCCCCACCACGGGATCCCTGAGAGATTCGGATTCGAGGGGGTAGGAGGGCATGGGGGTTGCGAGAGTTTGTAGAGGGCACCTCTACGTATAGAGCGAGTTGGGTGAATGGAGGGGTTCGGTCAATTCAGGGGTGGAATTCCCCCAGTTCTCCCAACTCCTCATGCACATACCACGCACGCTCTTCCTCACCTCTTCACAATCCTTCCCTCCCTCTTACCTCTAACCCCTCAATTTCCCCTTCGAGGCTCAAAAGGAGAACGAACGGGTGGTTTTGCGACAGTGGCTGGGGAGAGGGGGTGTGGTGGGTTGGAGATAGTAAGACCTCTCCCGCAAAAGGGGTGTGTCTCAGTTCGTTAGAAGAGAAATATAGGACCACAAAAAAGGAGGGCGGGGCCCCTCAAAACTCGTGCCATCAACCGGACACTCCCGAAAACCACCACGCATGCGGAAAAGAAATCATAAGTCAAATGCCAGAGTTTGTTACGGTATGTATATATGTGTGTGTGTGTGTGTGTAGTTGCCTCCTCCTCCCTTCGAACTCCGGGTCCGCTTTATATATATATATATATATATATATATATATATATATACACACACATACATATATACACACACACATTCAACTACGAAGTCCCACCATGCGGCGCACAAATATTCATTCAAACATTGAAATAGGTATAAGGAAAGGGGATAGGAAAACACATAAAAGGCGAACACAGGACATGTGGGGAAGGCGGTTTTTATAAATATAAATGGTTGGTCGCGATCCCTTCCATTGGGCCCTCTGCCAAAGAGATTGAATGGTCTTTTGATTGGTTCATTTCCGTTCCCGGCAGCGGCAGCCACTCCATTGCAAATTGAGGTAATTAGGGGGGGGATAGAAGGCGGGTGCCGTTAAAATACGACCGAGGGCTAAATCGAGGGATCTGAAGAGTATTTGCTACGACAACCTTAGCATGTGTATGGTCTAATTATTCATTGAAGTTTTGTATGGATCTGTCGGTGGCGCCAGATTAGTTAGAATTGAAATATTTCACGTGGCTCTTCTCATTAACGTATACATATCATCTGTGTTCCCTATGCTTGAAGATGAACTCTTTATTATTTTATAGATGACCAAGTTGTTCTTGTATCGGTTTTTAAAATTATGTTCTTGACACAATATTTTTATCAATTCAAATTTAAAATACTAATTTCCTAAATTTTAGATGAATTTACTAAAATGAACCAATTTAAATTACTATATACATACGTTTTATTTAAATGTATAGGATATGGAGAAACAAGTCGCTTCTCAACTTAATAAGAAGGAGTTTTTAATCATGATTTTGCCTTATTCTATAAGATACTACCTTTTTATGTTAATGCTTACAAAATCGTGGACGATGATTAACATTTAGAGAGAAATAATATACCTTTCACCATAGTTTTAACAAATTTAAGAAGTAGGAGATGATTCATTGAAAAATTTGGTTGAATAATAGATCTTCGTCTTTTCTGTTTTTTTAAAATTATTTCCGCAGTGAAACAAATGCCTCCTGTTCATGTATTCTACAATAATTAATTTATAGATATAATTTTCGAGTTTCCTTTCTGCAGCCTACGAGAGTTTGCAGATGATTGAGGAAACAACTTTCGATTGAGATTTTAATCCCAAGTTCATTCTTGTGCTATTTCTCCCAGCAGATTTGTTTGATTATTTACTTTCTGGTATCGTAACGCCTCTGTACTAAACACGACTTATTTAAATAAGGAATCATAGAAGAAAGAATAAATGGGAAAGTGACTGAAGAAATAAAATAGCCAATTTTGTAATAAAAAAGTTAAGAATATAAGTAATAAACATTTTACCAATTGCGTGGGTACCGAGGTTTGGTTTCATTAACTGAGAAATATATCTCTCTGAATAGCAGAGAAATAGTCTAAATTTTATTTAAGGTGCATTTATATATATATATATATATATATATATATATATATATATACACATATATATACATATCATATTTATATGCACCTTATTTATTCTGAAACTTATACTGGGCTACCTTATAAATGTATGAGTAGTTTTTAAAATTCATTTTCAATTAGCTCTTTCGTGATCTTTCGGTGAATTAAAGGTAATGGCAATGCTAAGAACAGAGTTTTTAAATAGAAAAATTTTAAATTACGAAATCCGAATAAAAATAATTATTGTCATAAAGTAGTTATTTTTGGTGTATTAAGGACCATTAGCCATGAATTAGCGCGAAATATATTTGGCTTAATGGGATAGAAAAGCTTGTTTTAAGGTTTTGTTGGGGAGGCGACCGACAGCTGAGGTCCTTTGCGCCATTAGGGATGGTTGGGAAAGGAAGGGTGGAGAGAAACTGGCGACGGCATTAGCCTACTCTTGTCGAAAAGCGCCAAGGGGTCCGTAGTTTAGCGTCCCATCCGATGGACGGCGTACTCAAAGTGCTCTGCACACAGCACCTGAAGTAGAGATCGGGATACCATTGAAAAATATTTGTCTCCAGGATTTGAACCGGGGCCTTCGCGGTGGGAAGCCTGTACGTTAGCCTCCGCACCATCCCGATCCCTCTTGTTTTCAAGTGAATTACATAGTCCACGCCTTTGGTTAATAGTAATAATAACGGTTAGGTTATTATCTTATAAAAGTTTCTCTTGCATAACTTCAATTGTGTGAAAACCAAATAAAAAAATAAAAACGTAGCACCCAGACCATATGGGCTAAAATACGGTTTAATACTTTTGATTATTTTATTGAACATAATTCATTAATATTACAACTAATATCTTATAAGCAAATATTCTCTGTTTATATATTGAAGGGATGTAATTATCTAATTCTATTTTACTCGAATTGTATTGACGCCAAGAAAAAACACCTATTCATATCACCATTTCATATTGGGGGGGGGGGGGAAAGCTTTGTAGAGTAATTGGAAATAACATTACTGCCGTTAGCAATCGACTTCCAACCGATCAATGGGTCGAGACGCTGCTTTTCCTGCCATAACTAATGTCCCGAGAACAAGCATATCTATGGAGGGAGGAGGAAACTGCTAAAAATGAGTGAGTAGAAGGGCAATATCCGTATAAATATGTCTATGTTTGAACGAATGGGCGTCCAGGGGTGAGGGAAAGAGCTGTGTTTTATGACGTCGCATGGAAAGAGGGTTTGTCCATAGCCGTGATAAAAGGCAAGAAATATGAGGACAAAAAAAGTAAGAATCGAAGAGATGGCGTGTATTGATCACGCAGTCTCTTACTCATTCCGTTCCACTCCACCCTACGACCTTTTCGCACGCTCTTCTTATGTCTCCAAGCCATTTCATTTTTACCCCTTTCCTCCCTTTTCCATTTACCCCATCCTTTTATTTCGCACATTTGTCCTGCCCCTTTTCTCCCTAATGAATTAACTATCTGAGCATTAGATAAATGTAATTTAGTCCAGTTTGTTAACTCAATTTATCCAGAATAGAAATTATAATAAAAACCTATCTTCCTGATATGTATATTTCACAAACATCTTTGACACACTAATCGTATGTCTGTCTTGCATTTCTAGGTATGCTTAAACATTTGGCTTCCCAATTTTTCCTTGAGCTTATATTTCTCAGAGAAATGCTCATGGCAATGAGTACAGTGTTTTTAAGAATCCTTTTTTTTATTTTTACCGTCGGATTGTCAACATTTGTGCTATTGAAGCATGCACATATATTTAATGAAATACTCATTTAAGGACTACGCGTTTTTTGAAGATGGGTGAAAGAACTTCATCCGAATACTTCCAGTAACCACGTAAATTGAGCGAAAATTCTCATTCCGTTTTCTTTATAAAGTAAGCTGTGATTCATTTCAAAGGTCGTGCGTTTACGGTATAATTAATAAGTGTTGTAGCATTTTTTCACTTTATTTAAATTAATTAAAAATAGTTAACTCGTCGAAATTGATTTTTGTTTATAGAAACATTTCAAGAAACTGCGGGAGATGCTGCAACAGTAACTTTTAACGGAGTCTTCCGCTAACATGCATTTCAATGCAACAATTTCAGAGTGTAAAAATCATTCGTTCAATGAATTCGTTGAATCAATCATCATTCATCATAAAAATATCCCGGTCAAGGCGAATGATTTTTACACTCTGAAATTGTTGCTTTGAAATTTTTTAAAGTTTTTTTGCAGAAAAACGTTATGATTATTTTTTTAAATTAAAGTTTTGAAAAATGCATGGGTATATTTTTTCACCCCTTGTATTATGTATACCCCTCTATCCACCGTAATGTATTAACATCAATCCTGGACTTCGGAGTCTTTGATAAGGTTTCTACTATCGTTGACTAGTCCTAGTAAAGATTTTTTCTAATTTATTAGGTAAGTGAATTAAGAGGTGTGATAATGGTGGACTTCATTGTATCATTTTTCAAATTCTGACCAAATTGTGGAACGAGATCACCTATAGTCTCTAGTAAATAAATGCTTCCAACGAAGTTGATAGTGAATATGAATTTTTTTTCATCCTTGCGTTTATAAATGCCTATATCATTTACGCACGACCGTTTCAATTGAAGAAGATCGATTTTAATCTGAGCTGTATATTTATCGATATATTTGTCAAAGGATGTTATTTACTGAGATATGTATGGCAATTGTGTGCGTCAGCGTATTTATTTTCGCTATTCTGCAAGCGTAATTCTGCATCAGAGTATCTTCATCATCAGTCGTTCAATATTAAGATTGATTTACTGTAGCTCTTTATTCCTATACTCGTATCTTATATCTAGTGTCAATTCCCTCCTCCCCTGTTAGCTATTTTGTTTTTCGACTTCCTTAATATGTCCTTTGTATTTGTCTCTTGTCCTAAGGGATCTTCCTTTCAATTTTCACTCCTTTCCTAGTACTTACCGATATAATTTATTTTAATTTCACATAATACGGATACAGATGTTATTGATATAAATTTTGGTTTAATGGTGTTAGACATTATCATATATCAACGCAACATCGCATTATTTATCAGTCATTGTCATTGTAGAAAATACATTTTTTACACATACACTTAACTTTTCCCTTAAAATCTCTAAGGATTAGATTCATAGCTCTTGCATTCTCTATAGTTCTTTCTGTGTTCCAAGTCGCCGCCTTTTGCAGCGTTCCTCTTACCTTCACTCTGCCATTCATGACGGACACGTGTTTCAATCTGGAGCATATATATATATATATATATATATATATATATATATATATATATATATATATATATATATATATATTAACATGGATAAATATATAATGAAGGGATAGTAACTCATGTTGAAAACAAACACTGTTATGGTGGAGAATGCAGAATCGAGTAGATCACAAACGCAAAAATACTTCCTTGACCGGGAGTTGAACCATAATTTTTTTTGCACGTCTGCTTGCGGAGGGCAAGAGTTGGCCTGGGGTGGTTACGACGGGGGTCATCGGGCGTGGAGAGTAGGAATGATGAGGACACCAAGGGTGGCAGAAGTAGTCGGCGCCGGCACACGGAGGCGTCAAAGCGGGATCGGGCGAACCGGTCCTCGTATGTGCGTCGGAGATTGTGTTGGTGCAGTTGTGTGCGTGGGAGATGGCGCCCTACAAACCACTCCCCCTCTCTCTCTCCCTCAACCCCTAAATCCCCTCCCATATCCGTCCCAAATGTTCGCTTTCGTAGCTCTTTCCCTACTTCCCGTCTCCACCTCCTCAACCATACCCACCCCCCTTCGAAAAATCCCTTTCCGGGACACCCCTGGAGTCCGGCGTGACATAATCGTAAATCATAATCCATCTGTTCCCTCTATTCGCTACACACACACACAGCCGCGCGCCCGCGTTCACGCCCCTTCCATTTTCTCCGTGTGTCTTTTCATCGCCGAATTCCCTTTCCTACTCCTCTTCTTTCAATAACCGCTCTTCCGACTCGCAGTATTCGTTACCTCAGCAGCCATTACAACAACATCCCCCTCATCGCATCCGAGTTTTCTGCCCCGTCTGTTTCTCTATGCCGTCCCCTCCTCCCCTTGTCACTCTCTATCCACCGGCCCCCTTCCTCTTCCCCCGGACCTCCCCTCCACCTTGCCATCTTGCTGTACTTCCTTACAAAGGTCTCTTACACGTCGCTCCATTCATGTTGATTCCTCTTTTTTCTGCCTCCGCTTGCCGTCTTGTCATGTTCATTAATTTTCACTTGTTCATTTTATTTCTAATTATCGTTGGCTGTAATTGAGCTGCCGGTGACAATCTCCCGGGTCAACTCTTCGGTTTGTTGATGTAGCCGCATGTGCTCGCATGCCAATTCTTTTCTTCTTATTTGTAATCGCCAAACATTACATTTCCATCACATTACCCCGTTGTATATATTTTCTACCCAAGTTTTTTGAACTTACTGAATGAATCAGCATCACATTTTGTCATAGTTAGTGGGATTTATTTGCGAAAACAAATTGTTCACATAGTTGTGCATGTTCTTGACATAAATAATTCCTTTGTGATATCACCGATCCAAGCAAAATCTAGCCACTTTTGTATACTATGCGTCTTTAGATATACGTATAATATTTTGACATAATTATGTGTATGCATTACTTTTTTCCTTTAAATTTTATTACCAGTAGTCATCTATCATTCTAGCAATAAAAAGGTGCTATTTCGAGCGAGGTCTGATTTCAATTTTAACTCGATATGTTTGCATAATAAATGGTGAAATTATGAAATTTTTATGCTTCTGTTAATGATAATAAAATAAATATTTTAAATGTTACAAATATAACTTGAAATTTTAATGTTAATTTCGTTGAATACGCCCTCGTGATGACCTCACTCCTGCGTGACAAGGTGACAATTTTAAATAAACCTTATAGGTTTTGCCCGTTTATTTTTCTATCCCTTTCCTATGAATCCTCATGGTCTATGAGAGCGTGTTCTACGTATGTGCACGTTCTACTTGTGGGTACACATATATTCGTACATCAATATTTATATGTTTCGTTCGTGCCTCCATGCCTTTCATCTTCATCATATCCACCTTTCACATTCCGTCATCCTTTGGTGTCCCTAAAGAACTCTCAGCCAGTCATTGAATCCACGGCTGCAATTCATTCACACCACTCTGCTTTCGATTTCTCATGCTTCCCTTCTATTTCCCCAGCTTCTACTCTTTTTTCCACTTCCCTTTCCGTTTTTACCTTCCACTTCCATCGTGTTATTTATGCGATTTCCTTCCTCTTCAATTTTCCTTTTATTTTATCGCTTCCGATGTACTACTTCATAAAAATCGCCTTCCCTCTCCGCCTCCCCCCTTCTCTCTCTCTCCCTGTTTCTCTCTCTCTCTCTTAACTCTGCTATCACGAGGACGTTCCTTTTTTCCGATTGGGGATTTGGTCTTTTCCTCCCTCACTGCTCACTCCCCCACCCCATCCATTTCCGCTCCCTCACAAAAAAATTGAATTTTTTCTCACTCAAAGGCGTTATCGCTATCGTTTTTTTATTATTAATTCGTTTCGTTATGCTCTTTTTATTCCGTTCCCTTGTCACTTTATGGTCCACGGTTATTTCTTTCACCCAGTGAGACTCACCATATGTTTATCGATTCTCATGTGATTTACGGCGTCACTATTTTTTATCCTTCTGGCACTTCCTCTTTTACTCAAGCTGAATGTTTTTTACCGTCGAGGAAGAAGAGGGTGTGTCTATGTCGGAAGCACGGTTTTTTGCATGAAGCAGTTTTATTTTCTGATTCTGTAATACTTAAATTGCAACGTAATCAATTTTTTATCATAAAACGGATGCCATCTAGTCAAACTATTTGCAAGACTTCTCATACGGTAGGTGAGAAAAGTATAATGTGCCATACTGGGCAGTAACCATGGATGAAGCGCATAGGTTCATGTCACAGCTTTCATATTATAAATATAACTTTGCTTTTTCAACCATTAATATCCCAAATACATTCATATCAATCCGCGCGTCAAACCTCTGTTTATATTAACTGGTTTCTATTTATTTTTTTGTCTAAAGTACATTAAAAATTACGCCTCAGTTGTTAACTCTAAATTATTTATTTTCTATTGCCTTTAAAATAAATTGAATGCAATGTGCAAATTTAAAAGCTTAAGTTATATATTCATCGCTACATGCAATCATAAAAGTGGCTATTTTTTGGCTAAGCGGAATAGTTTGAAAATAAGTCTGTGTCATGATAATAATAATATAAGTCATCCATATATCAGACACAAATTTTCCTGGTATGTCCCAATGTATAATTATGGTCATAAATCTTTGAATACTCTAAATTGCATACATTCAAGTTCTTTAGCGATTTCATAATGTGATTAGGCAAGGATTTCCGAAACAATTAAGTTGCAGTAAAGAATCCTTTCAAAGATAATTTCGAACCATTCGTAAACGATATTCTCCAGTCGCATGTGCTAAACATGAATTCCACTGCATTCTGCCTCAATATCTCTGTTCAATATTAATATTTTTATTTCATAACAATCTGTAGCAGAATGCAGCCGAAACCCAGTTTTCTAGACACATTTATCATTTCGCCGAATAAAAAGTGATTTTCACTCCGACTGCTGCATAGTCTAAATGCAACGTGAGGAAAATTTGTCCGCCGGAAAATTTCGTTCCACGACGGTGAGTTTCGACCCATTGAGCGGGCTGAGTTCATATTTACTACGTTACCGGTTCCTCATAACCAAACCGCATACCTGGATGAGCAATGAATGCGGCCAATGAATCCTGGGCGAACCCATCAACGCAGGGTCTCGGGAATGGCCTCCTCCTCCTCTTAAATCGCGGCGTCTCGGTCGTAAGTCGCCGGCCTCGTGATGTAAGAACCCTCAGTCAGTGAGGAAGAATTCCCCTCTTTGGAGCAGGGGAGACTCTTATTTGGTGCGCGGCGAGGCAAACTCCCAGAAGAGAGGGAGGGAAGGCATGCGATGAAATGAGGAACCGCTCACCGACGGGGGGGAGGCACCCCTCGGGTCCCCTCTAGCGGCATTCTCGTTCCGGACTATGGGTCTCGGGAGGGAGGTCGTTCCCTTGGTCCATCGGCTTGAGAGGGGCCAGGGTCAATACGGTGTCCGGAGAGGGCATACGGAAGAGAGTCGGGGGAAGGAAGGGGAGAGTGGGATCGGAGGAATATTGCGCGGGAGACTCCACATTGGATACGGAATAGGAAACGTGTGGAATCCCGTGCCGTCCAACCACTCCGGAGCGACGCCATATGCTGCACCATGAAGTCTTGGCTGTCATATCTTCACATAACTCTCCAAGTATATATGGGGTGTTATAGAACATTTTCTAAGAGTTGAAAAATGTAGATGAATACAGTGATGGGAAATACGTTATAAATTTTTATGTCTTCGAGGTGAAAGCGAAGATTATCAGTATTTATTTTAATGTAAATTTCTTTTAATACGTCTGACGTAACGTTTGAACATTTTTAATATCCATGGTTATAGAATAAGAGCTAATAATGATAACAATAATAATTAACTATAACATTAACAATTAATATGATAGAATGACACTGACAGAATGACAAAAGATGCCTAATACATGGCCGGTCATTTTTTTAAATATTGTGGAAACTTAGTTCTTTTTTACTATACAGAGAAGAAGCGTGTATTTTTTAGAGGTCGTGTGTATGGAGAAGAATGGACATAAATAAAAAGATGGAAAGGGAAAAATCGTGGAAAGAAGTGGGAGGCCCCTTAGTGCTGTAGGGAAATAGAAATCTGTTGGGAGAAATTCAAAAGGGGCAGAACAAGTGGATACAGGAGAGGCAATGGAATGTTGAATACTGCGATGGACGGGAGAATGTTGAGACAGTTGTTTTGAAGAAGGAAAAGAATAGGCTTTTTGGATAGAATTTAGGGAGTTAGGAAGTATTCAAAGAAAAGTAAATAGTCATTTGATCTTTATTGTGGCATTCAGTATAATTTGTGCCTTGTTAGTCGAACTTTAGGAGTGAAGTAGTGTGTAGCTTATGGTTCCATCAGAAGTCTACCATAAGCCGGTAGACCTCTGCAAATAATGGACGAATAGATTAACATGGCTTGGGTCTTTGTTTCTCAAACGATGCTTCATTAAAAGAAAAATATAGTCAAGAGCTCTGATTATTTGAAAACATATATCTTCACTAATGTTGACTGTAAATCTTGCATTCTTTATTCAAGGTAATATTTATGAAATTCAAAAATAGGTGTAAGTTTTCTGTTGACAGATAATATGATTCCCATTCAAATAAGAGTTCCTCGATCGACTAAAATCCATAAAAATTTAGCCTTTAATTTAATACCCATTGTGCGGTCAATTAATAGATCAGTTTATTGGTGCCCTAATTTTCCCTATCTAACGCCATCTTTCTATCTCTCTCTGCCTGATATCGTTTTAAACGTATACTTGATTAATTGGATAAAGTTTTTGCCCATTAGTCTTCTTGTCCGGGAAAAATTGTATTATTTCCCTCTTATCATTATTACAGGTAGCAATAACCTAGCAGTTTCTTTTTGTTACAGCATTTGTTTATCCTTTGACAGCAATATTTTACATTCGCCATTAAACAGAATTTTCAGTATTTCAAATTGGTGTTTTAAGTGGTATAATTACAAGTGAAAGTATGTAAATGAAATGAGGTATTAAAAGTAAACAACTATTATCCTAAAGTTATACACATGCACCTCACTGATAAAATTTGGAGAAGCTTAAAGCAAATTTTCGGTTCATGAGAATTGTGAGAAACTAGCAAAATGAATTTCAGTGGTGTCATTTCCATCGTATTGATAGATAGATGTCCCTTAGTGTAGACTTCTTTTGTTTAGGTAGTATACTTTCCGCAGTTCTTCATAAAAAA
This sequence comes from Hetaerina titia, assembly GCA_037158775.1. Classification (NCBI taxonomy): domain Eukaryota; kingdom Metazoa; phylum Arthropoda; class Insecta; order Odonata; family Calopterygidae; genus Hetaerina; species Hetaerina titia. Next base: position 93,004,308 of record CM073773.1, on the reverse strand, counting down.
TAAAGAGAAAATTAGAATCTATTGTCTCAGGAACAGTAACTTTTTCAAGGATGCTTAGGTGAGACTATTTGATTGTAAATCAGGTTCAATGTCTTAATTTTTGTGTTAATCTTCCGCCAAGTATAAAAATCTATGGCCCACCCTGCATAGAAGATCATCATTCCTAAGAATCGTGTTAAGCATTATGGTTGAACTGAATGTTTTGTGTATCATTCTCCGAAATATTCATTGTCCATTCAGTAATCAAAGTCATGTAATTCTCATTGAAGTTTGAAATTATGTGCAAGGATATTGCCCCACACTTACTGCTCAAACGAATTAAACAAGGAATACTCGATTGCTAAACCGAATGGAGCAGTTTGAGACATGAGTACCATGGGACACTTAGTTTCCAAAGCAAGTTATTGTCAATGCTTAGATTTTAACATTCGAAGAGATTATTACACATCATAGAGCCGCCTTCGTCATTGAGTTTCCAGAAGGAGCGCCTGAAATTTAATTCATAGTAGATAACAGATCTGAACTAGTTTCACTGAATGGAAAATTGAGTAATCAAATCAAGTGGTTGATCATATGATAAGGTGTTCCAGAGGCTTTAATAATGCGCACCATTTAATTTTAGGCAGTATTGTTAAAAATGTACACATCTTTTGTCCGAGATAGGGTTGGAGCCTGCAACTTACGAATTATTTGATCAGCGAGTTACCACCCAAGGTAACACCTCTGTTACCGATACATTGCGATCAATTTACGATCGCTATTATTCATGGGTCTTTTTCGCAGGTGATTCTTATTTCAAATACCTGCTCTGTAAATTTTATTGTACAATTAATACGTCGATTTTCCACGAATGTGCAAGGGAGGTGTTTTAATTCAGCTCTTTATCGATCCCTGCAGTCGAGAGCGAGTATCGGCAATGAGATACAGGATGCGAGGTAGACTACCCTCGCTCACCTGTTTCCCTACCCTCTCAATCGCCCCCTTTCCTCTCTCTGGCATCCCCCGCCTCCATTTCCACTCGCGACCGCATCGTAAATACGACTCCATTTTTCTGGTTGGAGTCCACATAGCAGTGGACGCGTACCGGAGGGGGATGAAGAGTGGTCTTCCATTGTGGGGAGCGGTAGGTTGTTTTGAGAGCCAGCGGGAAAGAGGAGGGTAGGAAAAGGTTGGGGAAACGTAGCACTGGACTAAAATGAGGTAATGGGGTGGGGTAGGGTATTTTGGGGTGGACGGTGTAGGGGAGTGATAGCAATAAATGGGAGAAGACTTCGGGACGTTAAAAACATGCCTCTTCTCTTGCTCGATCGCCCTACCCCTACCTCCTTCCCTCCCGTCCTAGGCTGGAATCATAGGCAGTGATGAGAAGGAAGTGGTCGAGTGTTGTTCTGCTCCGCGACAGGGGAGACATTCAGCTTAGCCGATCGCGCCGGGCTTAGCTCACTTTGTCCAGGGGTGGGTGAGGAATGGAGTGGATTCCAGTCGGGATTTCGAGAGTGTAGAGGGAGGGCAAGGGGCCCTGGAGAAGTACCTCTTCCCTAGCGAGGATGACGTTGGTAAGGAGGAGGGCACAGGGCACATCACAATGGAGACGGTCGTAAACTATTCTTCTACGTCAAAGTTGTATCCACGATATTTTTGTATGCACATAATATATATTTGTAAACGTGTACATATTTATGCGTGAATTCCAGTGTACGCTTGGCTCTTAGCTAATCGAATGTGAAGAGCTATGGAACAGAGTTTGGTTTTTTGGTGATCGTAAAACTCGAACGGATGGCATCGCAATGGGATGAGGACATGATGCGACTGCGAAATATTAAATGACTGTGCTATATTCCTCCCTTCCTATATCCCGCTCACCCCGTGGAAACGTGTTTCGTTTAAGGTTCACGGCCGAATCTTCTCGAACAGGATGAATCATTCTGATTTCAAAGCTACCCGAATGCAAATATTTTACGTCATTGATTACATAAAACGAGTTTCAACCCATTGGAATGGTCCGTCTAATGATAAGCTTGCTGACAAAGGTCAAACGTTTTTAGAATAGCTAGAATGAAAGTCTAGTTTGCTGTGATTGATTTGGCGTTCCCAGTTAAATATATATTGACCACATAAAGGATGCAATTGCTTAAGTCTTTAAATTCTGTGCACAATTTTCCAGAGACCAAATTTGAAATTGTTGTACATGTATTATATGTATATCAATATGCTGCCTTCCATGGCCATAGGTGTATGGTATATGAGTGTTCGTGGGACTCCTAGAAGGTTTTAGAGGACTTAAAGCTGAATTACACAAACATGGTAATAACATAAAAATTTTAAAATTGAAATGAAATTATCAGTGCCAAAATTGTAACATTCGATTATTAATCTAGAAAAGACCTTTATCATGCCATCGGGAATCGAATGCACTACATCATTCTGTAATGAACATCAATAAATAAATTGATAGAATAAAATAAACATGAAATTAATTTAATCCCGTTCTTTCGGCGAAAAAACGGGTTTAACTTTCCCTATTACTTAAATTTTCCTGATATATCACTCTTGTCAATATCTTTGGCTGTACTGGAACACTCCACCATTAAGGCCTCGTATCGTTCAAGCAATTTATTCAGGCTACCCAAGCTGCCAAAATCATTTGTAAAACATAATTTAAAAGTCAAATCATATGGAAAGCTCTTTCATATAAAGGCAAGACAAACGGGTGAGAGTGGCTTGTAGTCTGCGTCGTAGATATTATATTTACGAAAAATTCAAAAGCCATGACCATGCGTTTTCAATTCGAATATTGATTTGAAATAGCTCTCCTTATTCTGCTTTCTATCCTATTTTTATTCCCAATAGCTCCTTTTACCAACATTTTTCATTGGCCTTCCTCTGTAATTGTTCCCTCCCTGTTTTTCCTTTAATGTTGATCTTCAGAGAACTATCATGCCTCAGGATGTTTCCAATTAGTTTCCTCCATTTTTTAGGTGTCCTAAAATGGAATCCTCTTCTCTCACTCTTCCAAGTACTTGGTCATATGTTCATGATAGCGACGGGTCATAAATATATGACCTAGGTTAGAAACTGAAGACTCCGAAAATGAAATGACTAAAGAAATCTGAAGTCTCGTTTTGAATGACTAGCTTGAAAACATCCCAAGTGTTTTTGGAGTTATCCTCAAAAAGATATGTTTTCTGTAAAAGATGACTTGGAAACTAAATATGGTTTCACGCCGCCGTTCATTCCCGACCGGAAATACTTGGTCTTAGTAAGAACTGGAGCCCACCATGAATTTTTAAGAATAGATTTTTTTCATTTTCTATAATTTGGCAGCGAAGTATTCACGCGTGACTTGCAAGACGGTGATTATTCCCAATTACGTCTGAATTATCTCATTGTGTCAAGCCAATCTTCCGCCTAAGTTAAATGACGTATATTTGACTAACATTTAAATCTTTTTTTTAATTTTTAGCAATGGAGACAACTACCCATTGCTAACAATTGGTAGTCGGTGAGAGATAGGGGATTCAAGGAAGCGTGAAGTCAAGTGGACTCGCAAAAGTGAAGAACGGTGCATTTGACAGTATTGATTCAAATTTTAAATCACGGTACTTTGGTTGCAGGTGTTATGTAATATCAGGGGAGGGAGTATTGAATAATGTATGCGAAGGGGAGCGGAGCCGGTCGGGAAATGCCAAAGACCGTGCGTGGTGATGTATGGACGGGACACCTCCGACCGATTCCGGTCCCGCCGGCAGGGGAGAGGGCGGCGACCGATCGCAACACTGCCTACCAGGGCTAATATGGCACACACGGAGCTGTGAGACCTCCCGAAGCGGCGGGGCGGGTGGAGGTGGGGGTTCGGTTCGTCTGCCGGCGCGACTGGTTGCAAGCCCGTGCCCCTCGCGGGTGAGTCGGGACGATTGGTGAGGGAAGCGAGGGAAATCAGAGCACAGCGCAGTGAATTATCCCCTCTTCGGGAATTCCAGGAAGTGGACTCGTTTTGGGGAGGTTGGGGAGATTCTGTAAATGTGCGAGGGTTCCGTGGTGAGAGAAGACGGGGTGAGGGTGGAGGGGGATGTATAGGTGGAGTGAGGGATAAAGGATTTCGTTCGGATCGGAAGGGGCGGATGTGGGAATAGGGTTTGATATTAGTGTGGGATGGGATGGCCATCGATTCGCGTTGGGGTAAGGGTGTGAGGGTAGTCGGCATGGTTTGTGACCTCCCTCCTCAGGGTTGAGCGGGGACACGTGGGACAGCGAACCGGCTGATGGGGGCTAGAGTGGTGATGGAAGATTATATAATATATATATATATATATTATATATATATATATATATATATATATATATATATATTATATATATGTATAATATATATACACACATGCATACAAACCCTTTGAAAATAGCTGATGCGAAGACGATAAGGAAAACGTGAAACTCACGAACTTCCGGGGCTTGGATGTCACTCCTTCGAAAGCAAAAGCAGGGAAATCTCGTATAGGCATGTGGGTAAGCGTAGCGACAAATGAGTTTATGGATAATCACTTAGAGCATTAAAACAAAATAAAAGTTACTCAATAATTCTGAGCTAACATTAGCTAAACAATAATCTTTTTCAGATGTCTTATGAGTCAATGTTTGCATTCTTGTATATGTTCACGAAAAATATTCACAAAATGATATTTAAAGTCAGTTCCAAGCGTGGAGATGACATGTTAAACTTATAAACACATAATAAAGAAACGCATTATCGGCTTTTGAATATTACGGTGGCCCGACCATCTTTATCATCGGAAGGAAAAAACTCCTCCCTGCCGTTGAGAAAGATGGTCGAGCAACCGTAATATACAAAAACCGAAATTGTGAGGGTTTCATTATTTTATGTTTCTGTTTTATGTTTCATCTGTTCGATTTCGCCTTACCCTTCTCTTCTCTTTACATGTTTTATGTGTATTCCTATCCATTTTCCTTGTATCTACTGCCACGTGAATGAATATTTGTTAGCCATATGACGGGTTTTCGTGTTTGAATGTGTGTATCAATAAATAAATATATATACTTATATCTATATGTGTGTATATATATATATATATATATATATATATATATATATATATATACAATGTATACAATATACACACACGTACGTACACATGAGGGCGCCACCAGAATTCGGGGGTGGAGGACGGATTGAGACAGGGATTGCATGAACTACTCAAAAATTTAAGTGTAAGTCACGTTTCCTCGAAAGCTTAATGTTTAGAACATCGGCCCAGCTAGTCGAAGATTCGTAGTTTGAGTCCTGGAGACTTTTTTATGCTTGTGATCTGCCTGATTCCACCTTCCCTACCATTCCTGTCTTCGTCTTTTTGTGTGTTCCTATTATATCTGTATCCATGTGATTGGACATTTTTATATAAACACACACATACATACACACGCAAATACACATATACAATATACACACACGTACGTACACATGAGGGCGCCACCAGAATTCGGGGGTGGAGGACGGATTGAGATAGGGGTTGGAGTGAGAACAGAGCGGTTGGCGACTAGGGGGATTGGGAGAAAGACTGTGCAGCTCTTGGGGGGTTTGGAGCAGGCGGCGGTTGTGTGGAGGGGAAAGCATCCCAGCATCCGAACGGTCCGCTAAAATAAGGGCCGAGAGATTTAGTAAGGGGAACCTCCTCCCTCGACCCTTAAGGGGTGTGGAATGGGGCGTAAAGTGGCTCCGCGCTGCGGGAGCCGGAGGAAGCTTTGCTTTCCTCCTTCCACCCTTCCCTTTAAACAACTCTTAAAACTGCCGCGCCCATCGCTTCCCTCCTTCCCCCACCCTGGTGCCTCAAAAATCCCCACTCGTCCCTCTCCATCCATCCACCCTCGCCACTTTCATCCCCCGTCACCCCAACGCTCTCCTCTCCTTCACTGCTCCCCTTCATCACTCCCACTCTAGAGATGGGAGTTCTTACTACTCCTTATCCTTCTACGGAGCCGCTCCCCGGAATTCCGCCCACGACATTGTTTCAAATATTGGCTGCATTTCTCTCCTTACCGCCATCATCGTTCTCTGCCCGGCTCCTCGCGTTAGATTTTTTCCTTAGACGTCCGTCTCTCTCTTCCTTTGTCACGGTTTATTTGTATGGCTTTTTTGTTTGTCGTCTCGTTGCGCTGCTTTGCATTTAGTGCCACAGCTGGGGTATTACGTCCGAGTCTTTTTTGCTGCGAGTACCTCCCAATTTTATGTAGACCCTATCGTAGTAGTTTTTATGGGGGGCGACAAACAGCTAAGGTCATTTACGCCATCAAGGATGGATAGGAAAGGAAGGGTGGAGAGGAAGTGCGTCGGCATTACCCTGCTCGTCGAAAGGCGCCAAGGGTTCCGCAGTTTAACGTCCCATCCGACGGACGTCGTGCTCGCTCAAAGTGCTCTCCACAAAGTACCTCTAGTAGGGATCGGGATAGTACTGAAAAATATTTCATGTCTACAGGATTTGAACACGGGCTCTCTCGGTGGGAAGCCGGTACAATAGCCAGCGTTCTATCCCGATACCCCCTATCATCCATGTGGAATCTATGAAGCTTTTCTTTATTTATTAGTTATTATTAACCTATTACCTGTGAAGGAAACGTTATCACCTTAGTGCCTGTAATCATTTAAATAAAATGCCGTTGAATGAATTGTATAAAATTATCAAAACAGAGAAGTCATATAAAACGCAATTATTTCAAAGTGTAAGAATCATTTGCCTCGAACGAAAGGACTGAATTGCCCCCTTCTTTTTTGGAATAATGTATTTCATCAATAAGTACCTCTGGTATTTATGTTACCAATCGGTGAGAATTAATTAGTTAGAAATATATAATTTCTTTTATTGTCGTTTAGTGTTCATCCCAGCGGTTAATATGGTGAATTAGCATTATGGTAGATTAGTGAGTAGTGAAATATGCTTAAATTTTCGTTTTTCTTTGAATCATGCATAAGTAATTTGAATAGGCATGTTCGTTCCGAAGGGTACTGTAACTCAATTTAGGTGTACTACCTATTTTACTGATAACTTAATCTCCGGAGTATTTCTCAAACCAAGATGTCCCCTTTGAATATTACTCATTGCCTTTAACTGCGTTCTATCCGCATTATACAGTCAACCGAAATAATCTGTGTAAGTGATTACTGCTTAAAATCCTTGCTTAGCACTGGGAAATATGCCGGCATATTCTTCAAAAGGAAAACCGAAGGATTAATTTTCTCTTGGGAGTATTTTATTGCTCGAGTATTGACATAGGAAATTGAATTCATGCTAAATAATTTCAATTTGATGATACCAATAGTGAAAATTTTTATTATTTTCCAAATGAGATGGAGAACATAAATCGCATCTGCAGTGTCCTTTGTTCCCATTTGACTTTCATCATCTGGGCAGACGATTGATGAATATGCCGGCTTATAAAAACATTACCCCGCGCTTGATGGAAATCCTTATGCGCATTTGCTCGTTCGGCGTTGCCGTGGCATCCAGCTTGTATTCTCCTCTCTCGTCTTCTGAAGACTTCTCCGATCCCGTTTCCAACTTCTCATTTGATCTACGCCTCTTCTCCTCCTCCTCCTCAAAACCTATCGCTGCCTCCCCCTCCACCAGGCCGCCACCACAACCCTTTGACCCTCCGCCTCCCTCCCGATTGCATCACCCTCCACTCTCAGTCGGTTCTATCCTTCCCTCTCCTTCCTTTTAAACGGCTCGAACCCAAGTTGTTGGAGCCAATTGTGGTCCTCCCCATCTCCCTCGCCCCATAACCTCCAGACGTCCCTTAAGTCCGATCGCCCGTAAACGGAACTGTTAAACGGCCTATCTCACTCTCAGGCGAACCACCCCGTCCCTCCCGCCGGCCACCTCCCTCTCCGGTCCCTATTAAACGCTCCTTCCAATGTCCCGTCCCTAATGAACGGGATGCCGACGGAAAGGGTGTCCGAGAAAAGGAAGGAAGAGCGAATGTGAAGGAAGAGGAATTGTGAAATGGGGAAGAGGAGTTGCTGTCGGAATTCTCCGCTGCTGGGTGTTCTCTATGAATTCCCGGGGGAGTAATCGCAAAGCCACTCGAGAGTAGATGGAAACGGTGGTTGCTGGCGCTTAGGAAAAAGTAGAAACAGAAGAGAAATAGGATTGCAGTAATTTTAGAGAGTGCGGAGAGTGGGAGTGCAGAAGAAGATCCGTTACAGCGACACCATTAGCGGTCCGCTAATTGAAGTCATATATGTGTCGCAAGATGGAGGAGTGGCCTGCAGGCCATTTTTTCTAGTTCCTTTGTGGGGAAGTGAATGAAATAAGTTCGGTTTCGGCGTCAACCATCGCGAAATTTTTTCATACGCCCTTAGTCTCCTTCTATTAACAGCAGAGAAGAGTGATTTTTTGTCCTCTCTGAGAAGCCATTCTTCCAGACGTATTAACGCGCTAACTTTTCTCTTTGAAATGAAGTAATTTCGTATTTAGTCTTTTGCTTACACTAAAAAAATGTTAAATGGAGATTTTGTTCAAGTTTTTCATAATCAATTATTCTAATCTATTTTACAGTCCAAATGACTCTTAGAATTAATCGTGAACGGTCAGCCGGATGAAATCGTTGCTTGAAAAACGTCTAGTAGAACTGAAGACTTTACATTTGTATGCTTTTACGTAAAATAACCGTTGGTGGCCTTTTATCTCATGGGGACAAATTAATATGCCCAGAGGCTTAAACAATTACTTAAAATACACAAATTAGATAGCTAAATGAGAAGAAACTTCGATGTGTATATCCACACTTGAATTAAAATTGAATGTTCGCTTCATAATAGGATGTCGAAGGTTTGCAACAAAATCCACTTCATTCGAATTTCACAATTAAACGCGAGTTCATTTCATTGGTAAATTTTACTAGTAAACGTTGATTCCTCGGTCCCCGGAGAAAACTTAAAGAAAACAGGGAAAACTTACAAAGTTGCTACAAAGCGCTCATGCTAAGAAGGAGGAACCTTTGGAATTCAGTTGTTTAGAGGAAGTCTTTGAAAGTCAAATCTATCTTAGATGAGTTCGTCAGAGAATCACGAGCTTGTGAAATGAATTAATCTCACCTCAACGGGTACAGAGTATGCCTTTTGAATAACAGAATATACTTGCATAGTTAGATATTTAAGTATTTTTCTGACTGTATAAACAATTTACTTGTGGTAATTCTTGGCAACGCAACATTTCCTTAGTTGTATGTTGAGCAAAAACTAAAATTTCAGGGTCAATATTTTGCAACATGCTTCTACGATAACTTCAATTGTACTTTTCTCTCTTTAACATTTTCAAAATTATTTTCGTTAATTTGACAAAATTCCCTAATTTTATGAGGAATTTTGATTTAATACTACTTTGACCATTAATTAACGTTATTATTGTGCGAAATTAGTCTTACCCATTTTATGATAGGAGGGGGTATGATGAACCTAATTGATTCGTCATCGGGACTCTGCTCGTTGGTGGTAGTTGGGGGGTGGTCCTTCTTTCTCACGACCCAGACGTATCCTATCAGATATGAAAACGCGTGTACTTCCAGGAGCGAGGAAGAGATGTCGACGGAGCGGGAGAGGGGCGATTGTGCTTGGGGCTTCACGGGGGAAGGCGCCACGTGGCTGATAGGGCGACAGCTGCTCGGAATGACTTCTAACGAGGGGAACGACAGGATTGCCTCCGTGGGTGTGGTGGAGCGCCTGGGAGAAAGAGGAGGGTGGAGTATTTGAAGTTTTCCAAAAGGGGAGTACGGGGTTGAAAAGTCAGTTCCAGGCTAAAAAGAGGGCGGGGGTGGTGGTGACTTTAACAGATAGTTCACGTGAAAGGATGGCCACGGAAGGGTTGCTTGTTGTATTGTGCCGAAGACGCCAGGGGTGTAGGAATACGAGGAAATCGAGCAAAGTCAATAGTCTTATACTCTATATGTATTTTGCCCATATGTTAAGCCTATGGATGCTTTCAAGGTATGTTTTGAATGTGTACTCATAGTTGGCCGTGCGGGGATCAGGGAAAGGAAGGTGGTTGGTTGTTTTCGGGACGTTCAATCGTGATTGATTGAAAGTCTCTGCGGTTATTTTTATATTTTGTGGAGTATGGGATGGGCTTATGAAGGAGGGGAGTTGGAGAGGATTGTGGTGGTGGAGTTTCAAAGGAGATTAGAGGTTTTTGTGGAAGTGAGTCATCGTTTCATTAGTTTTGAATTTCCAAACGGCTCCTTTCAAGATGCCAAATGCTGCATTCGCACACCGACCACGGATTCCCCTCCCCCCTCCTCACTCACCACCGTCGTCTTCCTTACTAAAATTCCCCCTTCTCCTCCGCCCCCTCCAGAGATGATCCCGAGTGAAGCAATAGCAGGGAGGGGGTGCGGGAGCGGGACTATAGTGGAGAAGAGGGAGAGCCGGTGGATGAAATGAAAGAGGGATTTGTGGAGAATGAAATGAAAGGGAATTGCCACGATTGATTTATGGCGGTTAATCAAAACCTTCCCTCTCCAACAACCTCCCTTTTCTCGGTGCGGTTTGACTTGGGAGTTTGGCCCTGTCATCCCGCGAATTTCGTGGTCTTGGCTGACTGGTTGTGTATCGGCTAAAGCGTCTTTTGAACGACTCTTCAAAGTCGAGGGTGGGAGAGATTAAATCTGGAGCATATACATGTGTTTCCGTAATTGAAATTTTCATGAGTGGCAATAACGTGGAAGGAACAACTTTTGTCGAGCGAGTTGGAACTCTTTTAACACATCTACATTACGTAAGCGAGACTCGAATGCGATACAACGCAGAGGGACAGATGAAGTCCCATCACAGTTATGTGTAGCTTTCAACTTTGTTTAACGTGATCCAGTTTGTTGGATAATGTGTAATTAATCGTCGGAAATGATAGCAGAGTGTCGTAATGGGCCATTACGATAACACGGATTTGTTCCATTGCCCAAAGAAGCGTTGTTTCAGTTGTTCTTGAAAATGCAATCTCCCATGAAATTTTCATTAATTGTCATCAATTTTCAAACCGTTGAATGTAGCCTCAGCATTATTATGTGACTCCAGTACGTTCTATCAATAAAGGCGAGCGGCGAACGACGGCGTTTATCCCGCGCGATATGACTGGAACCCATAATAACGAAAAAACAGCGCGGCACTGCACCAAATCCTGCCCGTAGGTTGAGTGGAATGACGGGTTTTTAAGATAACATGGCCCCATTTACTCGCTGCCTGGAGAATTTGCCCACGATTACATAAATCAATAGCTACCCTTAAACCTTCGGGACTTCGAATTTAAGTAACCCTGAACAAATCTGGATATTCTTGACAGTTACTCGCTAATTGCCTCCGTGACCTTTTTGTTATATACTTACGATTATAAAGATAACGACTGTGCAGAGGGAGAGAAACAAATGCTATGAGGTATTTATAAGAGGTAAAGAAAAATTTTAGGTAATTTCTCATTTACTATATTTCATACAAATTTCAGTGAAAGGAAATCCCCTTCTTATTCTAGACACAACGGTATCTGAGTGCAAGCAGCAAGTTTTTCAGGTAATGGATAATCGTAAAATTTAACCATCAGTATTATAAACGGGCTTTTATCTTTATATTTTAAGCTTCTGCCAGAATTGCGGTCAGCGTAACTCCTATATTACTGATTATCTGCCGATAATACGTAGGGAAAAAGTTTTCAAAATGCCACTCCAATTGCCAAATTTACGGTTTCAGAAACAAGCTACCCGTGATGCTGTCATTCATCTATTTTCACAAATGCCAATGCGGGAGATACAAAAAGTCAGTTTTTCACAGATGTAATATTAAGAAGAGAGAAATGCTTCGCTCAATCTCAAATAAATAATTAATACTTTAATAGAAATTTGTCAGGAGTCACTGAGGTAGGTAATATTTCAGGGATTGGTGCTACTATAGCTTCCTAACGAAATTTCCTCCCTGCTAATCCTTATTTTGTTAATTTGTGCTTTGGAATCGTTCTATTTGTATATTCACGTTCATATTGATTGTAGCTCGAAATATTAACATATTATTATTATTTCAGCGAAATCAATTGCATTCTAAAAATAAATTTGAAATCAGTTGCACTATTCTTATTAATAATCTCTAATTCTTCTGCCTCTGAAAAATGTTTCCATCCAATTGAATATGAATTGTTTTGTGTTTCGGTAAGTTTGAACAGTTTCTAACGCTGTTGGTCAGTGTGAGTAATGTTTTGTAGAAGTTAGCAGTGTAATTGTTCATTAACGTCATTATTTTCTTCATTGAGCCTCAAGATCTTTCTCCTTAAGGTATGGAAAAATGGGCTTGCCTTCATTTCTCCCCTTTAATATCATATCTTCCCACCAACATCTAACGTCTTCTCTCTGTTCTCCATTGCTGCCTTCCTGTAATGCCACGTCGTTCACCATCTACCATATCCTCCCCCCCTCTCCCACATGCATCTGACAATGTCATTCGGCTACGTCAAAATCTAATTTTCATCAGGGAAGTCACATGATTGAGTCAAACGAATTATTATAATTCTCTGAGCGGTTGATGCCAGCGGAATTCTGGCTCCATTATCTAAATGAACTCCGTAATTGACTGAAGGATAGGGTTGTGGGGAATCGTAATTTGCAGAGCGTCCATTTATAAACCGGCGCCAAAGTGCGCATTTTCGGCCGTTGTGGTGGCACATATCAAAGTAAATATTTATCGACGAAACATCGGGTGCCAAATTGCGGGCATTATCAAAATTTCCCGGAAATTAGGTCGGAATAATTTGCTAGCTCGGCGAAAGGGAGACGGGGAATTTCTTTTTGCCGATAAACGTTGCCTTTAATAAGCTAATGCTCTCGCTATATAGTCTACGATTTCATTGAGTTAGAAATGGGTTAGTATAGTATGTATTAGGGTGTAACGACTATTCGTCAGATGGTCATGTACATTTATGCCACACACTGACACTTCCGTTTAACGGTTATACTATTAATTGAACTCAGTTATGCTTTAAATGAGTGAGTAACCCCGTTCATAAGATTAACCCGTTTGGACATAAATGGTTTGGAGCGAGTCCGCCTGCCACCCTAAATTCGTAGTTTGGAATCCCGACTCTTGCGTGGATGTTGAGTGATATATGGTAGCTCGGCCACCAGAGAATCTTGTTTAGCCATAACAGGCTTATCCCTATCCCAACGTGGCTGCAGTAAAGCCTGACTGATTACAAATGAACTTCAGTAAATTACTTCTTTATCAAGTCCATGGACGATTTTCATTGTAATTGAAATTGCTTTCCTTAGGAGTGTATCATTGCCTATGATGTCATTATGTATATCAAAGTGTCAAAATTTGGGGTGAACGATTAGTATTCATCGTAATTGAGAGTAAACTTTAATTTTTTAGATGCTCTGTGTGCTCTTTTTACATCTAATATTTTTCTCTCTTTCTGTTCCAGGTAATATTCTATTCTGCGGTACACCTAAGTTGTCAAGGAACTTGTGGTGAGTGTTGTCGAACGTCATTTCACTAATGTCAAGATTAATTTTATTATAGTGCTCTCAGATGTATTTTTGTACGCTCAATTGTGGAAAATGTTTGTAGAATTATGTCGGTCATCGGTGGGCTTTACGATTACCGAATCTTTAAAAAGAATCTATATCTAAACATACTCTAGCAGTTGGTCAAATACCGTTCTAATATAGTAATTTGTGTTGTGTCTAATTTTATGAAAAATGGAGGAATGCTTCAATTCTGCGGTGGAAATCCAACCTTATTTATTTTCTCTGTTTTGATTCCATAGTTTTCAATTGTGGAAGGAGAAAATAACATTTTCTTCCATTTTTCCGAATGCTATTTAAAATTTGTTTACAAAAAATACTTTAATTAGTTGCCTAGCTGTCTTTATGTTCCCTCTTTCGTTGATCTTTCAAAATACTTTATCTGATGGAACCAAAGCTTTGGTTGAATATTTTTTTGAAACGATTAATTTGGAAAGAAATACTCATCACTAGCCTATGAAAAGACGTAGCGGTAAATGAAAAAAAAGTGAGCAATTTTTTTCTTAAATTTTTAGCCTACCAGGTTCAGTCAAGGTGAGTTTTAAGCATTTTCTTGCTTTTGCGTTATTTGATCAATTGAATTCTGACGCGTTCGTAAAATGTCTGTGCAAATTTAAATTTAATTGTGTTCAGTCTCCCGCTCTCTTTCTCTCGTTGCTGCAATATGAAAAATGCTCAGGAGTCACCGAGCAGTCGATTTTGCACGTGCAGGATGTATCACGTAACCGTAACCATTAGTGGAATGCATTAAATTTATAGACATTTTTCAGAATTTGTTTTTATTAAATGAACTTTAGTCTCCAGGCATGAATTTTTCGAAGTCAAAGAGTATTTTTTTGGAACATTGCGATTGCTCTTATAAAGAGCTTCAGTAGTGGGTATTATTTATTACCTGCCGGCTCTAAAACTCTCGGCTGTGCGAAGGCACAATCTAGATTTTAATCGCAATTCAGTTCACTTTTTTCAATCACGGTGAACTCAAATTTCTCGCCTTCACGCTTAATGCAGAAAATCCAAAAGTCCAACAAAAACGTGAGCGTTAGACTCATTTTCCATTCCCTCATTACCCGCCACTGTCGCTTCCATAAGTCTCCTCAGTTCCCGGTTGGGAAGCTTTTCAAATTAATAAGCTACGGAATCAAACACTTAGGCACTGAGACCTCGCTGAGTGAATATGTATGGATGCTGGCTGCATCAGCCACGATTTTTCATGCTTTTTCGACTGTTACTTCAGCGCCTCCTCGTCACTTCGTACTTATCCCAATGGCCCCTGCCTTCCCACCTTCAAACTCGAGAGCTAAAAGGTTAAATATTGAGTTCGTATTGCCATTACTGTGTCCAAATTAATGATGGAGTAAATTGACGATCCGAAAACTTATATCAGGAGCAAATATGTCCATTAAAGATAATTAATTATTGATATGTCGGAAGTACTCGAGAGTCTGAAGTACTCGAGAGTCTGAAGTGCTCTTTTTTCGGGTAATAAAACTGTACATTTTATATTTATTTTTAGATATTTTTCATTTTAAATGTGGAAATCCCGTTATTATGGAAGAGTTCGGATGAATTTAACGAAAAGTTGACGTAAATGTCAAAAGTTAATTATTTTATAATATAAATTTAATGAATAATTGGGTGACTAATTATTTGCATTGTATTTGACCGTGTTTATTTTAATGAATAATTAAGGAGCAATGAGGTTTTATTATTATACGTATTCGTGCTACGTTTTATATTAAAGGGTAATAATAATATGTGCAGTAAAAATGTCTTGCGCATTTTATTCTTAAACTTTCAAAGGTATTTCTAAATAGTCGTGTATACATTAAAACAGTTTTATTGACTAACAAATAAAATAATTTAAAATGGTTCGTTTTCAATTTTATATTAAGATTTTATAGAATGGAGAAATGAGATCAATTTGCTTCCTTAAAAATGGATATACGAGATTATAGATTATAGTAAATTATTCTTGTACTGCTGCATAACCCATATACCATTCCGATGGAATGGCCATTGTGTATTGATGCGTTATTATTCATTTGAATACGTATGGGTAGATAGTTGTTGAATTTAAGTGTATTGATAAGTGTATTGATCAGGAAATCGATATTGATACCCCAAATGTCTGACATTTTCCTTCAGATGATAAAAAAGGCTCAAGAAAGATTGTGCCGTTCGACAACTGTTCAGATGGATGTTCAGAAGAATTTGGGGGAATTTTTAAATTGGAGAAGTCGGGGAATTGCAAAGGGAAATTCGTGAAAATTCCCCCAAAATCCGTGAATTTCGTGACAAGGCCACTTCCTAAAAATTCCAATAAAATAATATATTTTTCTCTAGGTACCACAATGCTTTACTACCGTAATTTCATTGTTTTCTGTTTGAAGTATAAAGTATTTTGTATTTAATTTGAACATTTGTTTTACATTAATGCAACACTAAGACGGCTACTGAGCATGATTTCGTCGTTTTTCTACTGAGACCCTATATTTACTTCAATGGATAGGGACATTTTATTGAACATTGTAAGAAATCAATTCAAGAAATGCTCTTATTTTTTGGAAAATTAACTCAATAAAAGATCTTGGACATCATGAAAATCGATAACTAATGCCAAGAATGATTATAGTTCAATAAAACATGCACCAATAAAGTACTATATTGCAAGTTCTAAGACTCAAAACTGTGGAAAATTATGTAGAACCGATTTTATTGATTTCCTACGAAAAAACGCTTGAAAATCAGCCAAATCTAAGGAAATGTTTTTCATGATTTTGATGTTGTCACAATGTCTTAGATCGCTAGAGACTAACAGCGAGCCTTACATTTGAATTTTACTGAAGATTATGCTGAATAGATATTAAAGTATAAGGATATTGGTTTATATTATCACAATATGTATTTCAAAATAGCACCGCTGGTACGATATTTAATCCATTGTATGCTTTAATTACTTTGTTCTTCCAAAAATGACCTAACCATTAAATAAATCTTCCATAGAGTTTACCACAATTAGTAGCCCATTTTTACTTTCCTTCATTTGCTTGGCATCTACAATCGGTACATGCGAACTGTATGAAACGTATTTCAGTCAGGTTCGATGCGTTTTAGTGGCTGCAGGTATGTACATTTCGTACATTGGATAGATCGCATCTCCCTTTAAATTTTTAATCTGTGCTGAGCACTACTGCCACACGTCGGAATGAGCTGATTTGCATAAAATTGAGCATGCACGCTTTATCGGCTTAACCGTGCGCAATTTTCGTGGTGGTTAAGTACCTACTGTTTTTCAGTACGAGGTAACCCAGAGCAGAACGCCGTCCTGGAAATTAATACGCGCCTGTGATAGGTCGACATAAATAGAATTTAATTAAACCGAAGGCGCGCACGGAGATCGAATCTAAAGCCTCCCGTCCTTCGACCGCATTGTTCCGCGACGTCCCCCAGGTTGTGGCGCCGCTCATTTATACATATTTGCCTCGACTTTTCAGCCTTCGCCGCCCCTCCCAGCGACACCTTCCTTTGCACACCCTCGTGCCAGACTAACCATCATCCTTTCTCCATCGTCTCCTTCGCTCTTCATAATCATGATCGTCTTTCCTTCTCCCATTTCTCATCGTCTCCATGAGAAAAACATTACCACCCTCCCCTGCCTCACTCTCACTTTCTCCGCAGGGTCCCTTGTCTTTTTACCCTTCCCTTCCTCAGGAAACCCCAGGAAGGAATCAACTGAATGTTTCAAAGTAGTTATAATTCATTTGAAGAGATCACTTGCGTCACCACATTGGTGTGTCTAGAACTAAAGTCATTTATGATTAGTGAAAATTCTGCACGTGACAAAAAAACAAAAGCAAATTTATCAGAGAATAGCACAATGGTTGAGTTTTTTATTAGGGTTAGCTAAGAAAGAAATTTCCTGGGAGAAATTTGAAAACGTTAGAAAAATTGGATGAAG
Source organism: Hetaerina titia (assembly GCA_037158775.1). Taxonomy (NCBI): domain Eukaryota; kingdom Metazoa; phylum Arthropoda; class Insecta; order Odonata; family Calopterygidae; genus Hetaerina; species Hetaerina titia. The sequence goes on along the minus strand of CM073773.1, from coordinate 92,986,784 downwards.
TAAATATGTTTAAGTTAGTTGCGTGTTGCTGGGCGTGATAGAAGGGAGAACTTTGATTTGGGGTAGATGAAATGAAGAGAAAGAGAGAAGATCGGCAGGGGTTACGAAAAAATGAAGAAGGAAATAGTGTAGAGCAAGGAAGAGAAAGGTCTCATGATACTTAAGAGTAAATAGTGAGACCGCTCAAAACTACCTGTAATTGGTGGAATCCCTGGAATGGATTTATGGGATTCAAAATTTTCATTCCTAATGCTCAAATGGTGCATGTGTTTTTTGTTTAAACGTGTGTGGCTATCCTTGGTCACACGCGTATTAAATGAATTAATCAGCGTTCTTTTCTTCTGCTAGTAATGATTGATTAGGTGAAAGTATATGGAGAGTATAAGAGTTTACATAACCCTCCTCGACTGCCCGCTCTTTTCCGTAATGGCCGCGCGACAACCACATATCTTTTCCCGGATCGTTTTCGGACCTGAGAAGGCGTGGCTGCGGGTGGAGGGGGAGTGGGTGGTGGAGCGAGATGTCTGCGGGGGCGGGAGTTAGGTGGGAATGAAGTGAGAAGCACCGGGGACTGGTATCGAAAGGAAGAGCCCTGTAATGGGGAGGCAGGGAAAGAGTGGGAGGTGGGTTCGTGCCCGTCCGCGGCTGTTGGGGATGGCGTAGGGGGTTTGGTTGAGGCGTGAGACAAGCGGCACAGCCAGCAATTTGACTTGCAGATGTTCCCTCCCTTGCTTCCATACCATTTGAAAGATTCATTCATTCACGACGCCTCCGAAACCACTTTCCCCTCCTCCTACTTCTTTTCTCTTTGCGTCCTCATCTTCACCCTCCCCTTTCTCTCTACATCTCCCTCCGTCCCACTCCTCTTTCCCTCAATCCTCCATCTCCCACCCACCTGTCTCTCATCCCCCTCTCTCTACTTTACAAGTCTTTCCGCCCGACTCTCTCCCTTCCCTTTATCCCCTCCCCACTTCTCTCTTTAGCTCCGCCTACCAGATCCACTTCTCGGAATCCTCTCCCCACGAAACCTTCGCCATCGCTGACGATCATTTTTGTGTAATTCCTCCCCCCCCCCCATTCCGTTCGGTCTTCATCTCAAAACAGTCGGTTCCTAGGGCACTCTCCGGCACCCGAATACTAGAAATGGGTCGGCCACACTAATATCGTCTTTGTAAAGTATTTAACTGTTTGACAATAAACTTTTAAAGATTGTTCTGGGATGGAAGTATATTTTGTACCATACAACGGTTTGTTTTACAATATGTTAAACATTTTTTTCCAATTTTGGAAATTTGAAAATTGAACGCCCTTTTGCATTTCCACGCATACTCAAGATTCCTCTTAAGATACGGAATTCTTCAATAAGTAGGAAGTTTTGAGTATGTTTCACCTGTATCTCTTGCCATAGTGAAACTAAAATCGAACATTATCGTTTTATATTCCGAATTATGTATTCAGTGAAAATTTATTATTTTTAATGAAGCTTTCTTTTTCTCAATAATGCGGATGAATTTCCTTGTTTCTATTTTGGCCATGTTTTTATTCTCTCCCAACGATGTATCCTATTCAAGCAGAAAAATTACATTAGTGCTAACGCTCTCACTGCGGTTCCAGTTTGTTTGTAACCAATATGGTTAATTACATTTTTGTTTAAATTACTAGAATCCGATACACGAAGTCAATGGAACTACGTATCTTTTAGTTTGAACTTTCGCAGAGAGAGAAAGAAATACCAGTAAAATGGAAAATATTTATTAGACGTCGGAATGAACTACGACTATGAGCATGCAACGAACAAATCAAATTATCACACTTTGATGTAAACGAGAATATTCTCGCAAATAATTACTTCTCCATGCCTAAAGGCTGGATGCTGTCCTAAAGAGTATTTGAATCTCGTTGGTGGGACTCGATAGACCTAAATCTAAATAAAAGGTTATAATAATAGACGAGACTCATTCATGAGTGCGTACACCTTTTCTTCTCTCGTGTGAACATCCTTGTACATATGCAACCATAATACTAAAGACCAACGACATATTTGCTCTGTGAAAATTATGGATAAGATGAAAATATGTATCCTCCCGTCTCCCTAGTTTTACTTTCAATTCTCCGGCCTTATAAACATCTTGTTTATCCCTTTCCACCGAATTATTCATATTGCCCAAACTTGGGCCTCCAGCCATTCGTCTTATGCGATAATATATCCCTGCCCCCCTCCTCCCCCTTTCCGACATGTCCTTCGACTCTGTCACAATCTGCTCTGTTTCTTTCCTGTCTCCCTCCTTTTTTCGCCTCTCCTTCCATCCTACACATACGGCCTCTTTTTTTAATCTTCATCCTGTACTTTCTAAATCCCTGTCACCGCCTCCGTTTCCCAGGTCTCTTTTTAGGGGCTTACACATCTACCCAGCGAGAAACACAAAATGTCACGCTCCATTGGGTCTGGGCTTACAGCCTCCTCCTCCTCTCCCCATCAACCCTCGGATTCCATTCTTCCTTTTCCGTATTCCGTCAGCAACTCTAGATAATCGACAAATTTATAAGATATCATGTGCAGGTGACATTTTAATGAATAGGTTAATTAGGTATCGCTTAAATATCTGATGAACATTAATCTTTAATCAAAATTCAAAATGGTTTTCTTTCGTGAAACGTAATTATTATGAATTTTGATCTTCTACCAGGAATAATTGCTTGCTGGAAAAGTATCATTATGGCTTTCTCCAGTTCTCTTTTCGTACAGCGTACACCAAAGCGACAACTTTGTTCATTTTCAGTGCTGTCTTGATAAGTGACGAAACCAGAAGTGGTTTCTGTAAATCCCTGTTTACTTCCGTCAAGTTTTTAAGGCTACCTCATATTTGTAGTTTTCTTATCCTAAGTTTCTTTTATTTCCTCTCTGAAGAAAACAAATGCTTCTTCGTGACCCTCCAAGTCTTTTCTCCCTTTCACCGAGCCATGCGAATGGTTCTCTTTAGTTTTACACCGATGTCTTACTTGCTTCCTAAACTTGTTGACTTCATAAGTTGAAATCTTCCACCACTCTCCAAGTCCAAATACTTAAAATTTGTTTGCATTGATTAGTTTTTAACAATATTTTATATGATATATGGCTACATATTGCAGTGAGATAGGTATTAACATTGAAATCTACGTTTAAAAATTTAAAAACATGTTATTTAAAAAAGTATGGGCATAAATGGGTACAATTTACAGTTGACCTATCAAGACCATCGTCACCATAAACAACCTATAAACTACGATGAATATAAGTAGGACTCACTTTTGCAGCAGTTAAAAATTCGATAACAGGACGCTGTTTAGCTCTTTAGTACTAGAACACGTCTCCATACTTCCGCTTCTCAAAATACACTGGATGAATGTAACGACCTCAAACCTAGGCATGCGTATTGAGAGGGAATGTTACTGAAATGTACCACTTCTGAAGGTCATTTTTTTGGGAGTCTACAAGAATGTGTGCATTACTTTTCAGCCTACCATCATATTTTTAATTACTGTGGCTATAGATTTTGTCAGGAAATACGCATTGTATACATAGTATGTATGGTATGTACGCATACGCATGTATGCAAATGTATGGTAGTACGCATAGTATGTATTGTTTGTACGGAAATACGAACGTATATTACTTTCCCTTGTTTGAGCTGTACCAATTCACATTAGTTATAAGTTAAATGGAATCAAGTTTCATTAAACAAATTTACGTAGTGTTTCTCTCAAACTGCTAGATGAATGCATCGATATTTGTTACCAAATCATCGTTATAATTGAGCTAAAATAATCATTATAATTTTGATATTTAGCGTATCAATATTTTGCTGTATTCAACCTATTGCGAACCTTTTAGGGGGCACGTGGTTGGGTGTGAATTTCTCCTCATCGGGCGATCCTCCTCCCAACTGCCAGCTGCTAGTTCCTTGTGGCGGTTTTGTAATTATATCGTTTTACAGTGTTGGCGACCGTGCACACATACTATACTGTAGTATGAGCTCTTTGCCGGAACTCCCAACGTCCGTTTTTCTCCCTTCCCCAGACACATCGCATACATCCCTACTCATACCTTCCTTCGTTCTCCCGCCCACGCCTCCCACCCGCAACGGGTCATTTCTCGCGCACGTCTCGTGTCACGCCACCGCCGAGGGAAACGTTTATATTGTTTTATTTTTTCCTTTCCTCCTCCTCCGCCTCTTTCCGTCTTTTCATGCAAAAAAGGGAGAGGCAGCTCGAGTCGAGGAGGATGGGAATTTCCGCATGCTTTTTCTAGGCGACTGTTCATTTTCGTCATTTCTCTTTCCCATTTATCTTTCATTCATTTTTTTATTCGACCTTCAGGTAACTCCGTACTTCACTTTTTAAGTCCTATTACAGTACCCTACGGCAAGTGTAAACATTTCCTATCCCCCACAACGTTGGTTGCTTGTTCTCCTGTTCCGCAGAGTTTTGAGACCCGAGTGGTGCGTTTTTTTTACCCTTGATCGATCTAGAATGCTGTTTTCCCGATGAAATGTAATGAAACTGCTGCATGTGTACCTCGGCTTATCGTCCTTGTGGCTCATATTGTAGACCAATTTCAGTAATTGCGTACATTAATTCACTCTTTCACAAGTCAGTGTTCCCGGAAAGCGACTTGGACAAACGACATTTTCGAATTCTGAATATCTGAGGTATTATGAAAACATTGCCAATCAATATATTAATTAGACCTAAAAATAATGAGGAATATTTAAATATAAACTATGCGTATTTATCCACAGTATCATCATATCATTTTCTCTTTCCTGCTAATTATTCTGGTTAAATCACCGGTAAATTAGTCGGATATAATTCAAGGCAATAACTCACGTGCCCAATAAGAGAAACTGAGCCAGGAATTAAAATATTTCAGTGCAGGTTTTCCTGGGTGTTTTAGTCGCAGTATTGAGCATACGTTTTATAAACGAGCTTTAATTGGCATAAATGAATGCGTTATTCATTGTTGAAAATTCGTTAACTATTTACTCCTGAAATGATACCTATATATTTTTTTGGTCAATCGGAATAGATACGTGTTTTATGTGAAAAATGATCATTCTCAGCCCTTGTGTGACAAATTCTTTGACTGTACCATTCCAGTTTTTTCTAGCTGCTGTGGCCTTACGCCCTACTTTATGTTCTTTTTGATCCTCTTAAGCCTACGTGAGAACATATTTGCATCTTCCTTTGCACCTAACAAATCAATTTTATCTCAATGTGGGCCCAATCCTTGTGGTTCCTTTTTTCAGACAGTGCTCCACGTGGCGTATTCCTCTTCTATTCTCCTATATGCCTCCTTGTTACTCATTTTGTACGTCCAATTGACCTTCATCATCTGTTGTCCGTAACATGTCTCGAAGGATCCTCTAATTTTCTGCTTCTCTTTTTTAATGACCTGCATCCGTGAATGAGTTGTCTTTTTTTCACACAAATATTTTGCTCATTCTTTTCTTGATAGTAAAGTTATCGCGCACCACTTAAGAGCTTGATGTTAGTGGAGAACCCTACTCTCGGTGTTATTGTATTTTCCTGGTTGTTAAGGTCCCCTGATGTTGTCTCTTCTCACAATAAAATGTGCAATGTCCGGTTATATTATCTGCCTTTTGTTTGCCAGGATCTTAATTTTATTCCAATTGATAATAATTTTATATACTGGTAGTTTTCGATCCATTCCGTTCAAAGTTTACTGCAGTTTTTCCACATTCTCTGCATTTCATGTGCGGGACGGATAATTTCTTTTCCATTTGCCCTAAATCCTTGAATTTCCCTCTATGAAATTTGTGCTCGTTAAATTACTTCTTCCACGTGTTCATTGAATAGTACCGGTGATGTTCCAGCCTTTCCTAAATGTCTAATGTATTTTTATTCTTCCGTTTTCAATCGTGTTATATTATTTTGGATAGAGGTATATTGCAGATAAATGCTTTCTCTTGATGATCCAGCGAAGTAAAACAAATATCATGGTTAATATTCATTCAAGAATGTCAATATATTTTTATACTAGGCTGTTTACTTGAATATGGCATGTGCGATTCGATTGAAGGATGACAAATAGGTGTTCCGCTTTTCACGGCCTATCAGACCTAAATTATTCCTGTGTCTGTTGGATTTGTCCAACTTCAAAATCGTACAAACGGATAGACGACTTAGTATTTAATTTTCAGCTGGAAAATCCAAGTCATTACCATAACAAAATTGTTGCATATTTTGATACATCGCCAAGATGATTTGTTGGAAAGGATAGAGACAAAAATAGTGCTCTTTGCCGTTCACATTTCAAATTCATGGGCCCTTCACGGCCTAAAAAATTCCATTTTTGAGGCAATTTCTGCAGCCGCCACCTTAAACAAACACCCTATTTTCATGGAAGTGTGTGTGTGTGTATCCGAACGGAAGAGGAGGGAGATAGGGTGTGACATAATCTTTTATAGCCGAAACAGCATTTGTCAGCCTCCTTATGGGAATTCGCGCTCATTTCCAATCCCCACCCCCTCGTCACTCTTCCCGTCTCATTCCACATTCCGACAATCTTCTCCTCCACCCCCCTCCATTCCGATTCACGCCACCACGTAGGCTCCTAGCCTTATTCAATCTCGGATAGCGACCTACTGGAAGATCCCTCGCAGGCTTCTCCTCCTCCGAGTCCCATTCTCTCCGGCCCGACCACAACGACACCGTCCCACATTCGTCCACGTGTTCCGCTCCCTCTGCTTCGCATTTTATTCTTCGGCGAATTCATCACCCGGTGCCCTTCCTCCGTTTTTCCTCCTTTCTCTGCTCGCTTTCTTCTAGCCACCTCCTTTGCGATCCTTTCTCTCCCCGTCCCCACACTCGATTTATGTCCTGCCCTCCTGGCGCTCCCGGCGTCTCCCTAAAAGGCCCTTCCACCAAAACAGACGTCTTTTCGATTTCCCGTCGTTCCCATCCCTCCTCTTGCCTCCCTTTCCTCTCCCTTTTGTTGTGTGTGTGTTCACTCAGCTTCCTTGTTTCTTTCCCTCCATTCTTTGAGATGCGTTTCTCATCCTTCCCCAATTCCGCTTCTCCCGAGTTTTCTGTCCGGTAATTAAATTCGGTCGAACTCTTGCCTTTGTTTCTTCGTCGTCTGTGGTTGCCATGTTGTTATTGAAGCCAACAACTTCCGTTGTTGTCGCTCAGTCTTTTATGCATTAGAGTTTGTATCCGATTGCACATTGGGGTAGTTCATTCTCGGCTATTTAGTGAACATATGCTCAATCTCAGTGACTGTTCCTTCGTTCGAGCACGGAATATATTTTTAAAAATAAAATGTCCTGCGATTGGTGAACGTAGTGGTGTATCCGATGAATAAAAGCCTATCCCAGGGGTTGTAAATTTAAAGGGAATGACCTTAATAGATCGCAATGACATTAGAGGCAGTGGCGCTAAGGTAACCATGGCAAAAACGGCGAGAAAAATACCATTTTGATTACGAATTTAGTTTTAAATAATATTTAAATCATGTAAACCTAAGAGATATCATATTCTCCATAGGTTTAACTTTCAATTGAGCATAATGTCGTCATTCAACCCCTCTACCCAGTAATTCATGATGAATTCCCGCGTAAAGGAAATCATTAAACTATAGTTATCCATAATCTTCCACACAATGTTATTAATGTTGAATCAGGTATTTTTATTTTCACCGTATTAGTGCGACAACCGGATTTCTATTTACGAAATGAAATCATCGTTCTAAAATTTCAGATCGTAATAATAAAGATGAAATTTGACATTTCGAGCTCCATCCAAAAAGTCCAATTACATAATTCATGTGATGTGACTGCAAATAAATCTCTTTAATATTTGATTTAAATAACTAGTTCATTGTAATAAAATCGGATTTTCAAAATTTAATATTCAAAATAATTTCTCCACTTTTCTTCCAATATTTTCGCCATCGTGTGTCGCGTGGTTCAATCATTGTTTTTGTAAATTTACCTCGGATATGAAATGATATTTATACTTCTCTCCGGAAGGTAGACTGAGAACATTGGTCTTTAGAGTAAATTGGAATGAAACAATTTTTATGAATGTTGACACCAGGAATTAATAATCGTCGGAATACCAGTCGCATCATCCGTTGAATTAATCACATAGGCTCTTACTATTTGTGAAATATTCACTACTCGTTTGTACTTGAATGTAAATAACGAAATTTGGTATTGAAAATATTTTGAGCTAAATTTCCGTGGATACGTTTACCGTTAATTCAACTACTTTATGAAAGATCTAATAATGTAGTGAATTATTGCAATTTCGTGGAAATATTAATAAAAACGACAATTTGAATTCATATTTTTTATACCTGCGTACATCTTTTCTTGTCCATTCCAAATTTCATTGCCATTTTTCTTCCTGGAACAGTCGCCCAAGGATCTGAGCCGCGCGGAATTTGATTAATTCTCGTATTTTCTTCTACCCTCCCTTTCCTTTCTTGTCATGTGCGAATGTCTCGTATCCATTTTAATTTCCACGTTTCCTCCTTTCCTCTCTCACTCCCCCCAAGGCCTCCCCCCCTTGTACCTCCTACCTTCCATCACTTTTCGTTTTTATCTTTCAGAGCCACTAAAACTTGTATTTACCTCTCTCTCCCGTCGCAGTCAATCTTCTTCCAAACATCCGTAAACCTTTTATTTTCCTCAGCGGCCTCCTCTCTTTTCTTCGATTGTGGCATTTTTGATCTCGTTTCCTCCATCCGACCCACCGCTCCTCAAAGTGTGTTTACCTTAACGCAAGAATACATATTTACGGCATTCAGAGAAAGAATTTTCAGAATGCTCGACCGCGTGTCTTTCCCTACGACGTGGTTGTGGCGCTGTGGCAGGAATTGGCGTTTGAAGGGAAAAGAGATGAATTATGTAGGGATGGAAAGTGAAGAAAGACTATTTTCTAATATCCTATTTTAGAGTAAAATTTACGCGCTAAATTCTGATGTTGATAAAAATAATGATTTTTTAAATTTCCTTTCAAATGATCATTGCCTTGGAAAAACTAAATAGCCGAGGCCATAAACTTCAGCTTTTAAACTTTTCAAGTTAAGGCCTAGGCTCTTTCGTTTTTCCATTATTTCACGGTTGTAGGTACGTTCGTTTCAAGTTTACTTGATTACAAGTTTACAAGATTATTTTCTTGTTTAATTATAGTCTTCATTGGTTTTACTCATTACACGATAAATTGGAAAAGCCTAAGTTTTACTCCATCGAGCTTCCAAAATACAGGTCTGCGTGATTGGAGGGCATGTGAGGTCATATATTATTCCAGGAGATAACGTGATGATTAGCAGGTGTCAAGTGTTGATAAGGAATCACTTGGTGAGGATCATGTTTCATTTCGAGTAATTATCGATTAAACGCGTTCTTCTTACGCCCAGACACGCAACATCATGGATTACTACCATGTAATAGGGAAATATCCTCATTATTTCGTATTAATACGTAGAAACGCTCTCAATTACATGTCGTTTTTTTCAGTCTTTCTATGAACTTTTTTGTGTAGGTGTGATCTCTCTAAACAATTAATCAGAAGGGCCTATGTTTCATCCTTGTTCATTAGTATGAGGCGTAAAACTAAATTATTCCGTTTTTGAAGTGTGTTCCCCAAAACCCAGTATTAGGTGTTGAATCGGTTGTTCAGTATTAAGGTAACTCTCCTTAAATGTGACTTTCACTCCCAAAAATCTTTGTTTATGTAATTCTTTATTATAGGGTACTGTTCAGGAGCAAGAATTGTTCGGAAAAATCATTGATTCTCTCCCCGCTTTTTAAACTGGCTTCCATCTGGTTTCTTTTCCAGAAGATTCAATCTTTTAATCTCCCCCCTTCTTCGTCTGCTCTTTTTCTTCCATCAGGCTTCTTTCCTTGTCAGTCCACTCACTTCCTCTAAGTCTCCCGGACGAAGTTTCCCCCATTCCCTTCGTGTCCGTCGCGTCAATTACGTTTCCTAAAGTTTCTTCTCTTATTTTCCATCGACCTTCTCCTCCTTGCTACTTTCTTTCCGCTGTACCCCTTCTCTCTTCTGCCTCTTCGCCCCCTCTCCCTTTATTCGCCTGTCCTCTTAATCCACTTATCTCCCGCTTCTACCCCTTGCTTATTTTGCCCATTCCCCATTATCCTGTCTCCCTCTTCCATCCTATTTACTTTTTTGAGTGTCGAGTTACCGCTCCTTAGACTCGTAGATAGTTTTAGTGAGTTGCTTCGGTATCGTGATTCAAGTCACGAATCCTTAGTCTACTTACGAGTGTTTATCTATGGAAAGGGCAAGAGTTGAACGTTCCCGAAGTCTCGATTTTTATAGTTCTTATCTTCTCTGATTTTATTTGTTTTCGGGTGTTCACAGCGAAGAATGTTTTTCTGTGAAAGTTATATCCTAATACGATTATCAGGGATATCAATTTGCTTGCAAAGACAGCGGCCTTCAACTTTGCCTTTTTTTGTTTTTACGTCACTATGAAACGTTCTCGTAGTTTGATAATAACGAAAATGGTTTCAATCATGAAACTTTCCAGTACTTCACAGCTCTAATGAGCTTTTTAAAATACCCCATTTTTTTATGTTTCATGTGATTACGTTAAAAAAATTAGAAAATCGCGTCAGGTTATCTGTTTTTTCATCTATTGTTCAGACGTTTTCATTGATGTAAGGTGAAATGTTTTGGATCAAGAACCAAATTTTCATGAAATTAGGCACGCTTTAGTTGGCTCATACAGCCTTTAAAATAAAGTTTACCTCGTATTAAATTTTTGAACAGGTTGAATTTATCATATTGGCAACACAATTTAATATGATTATTAAAACCCATCTTTAAAAAATAGTATTTTTAAATTCATTCAGGATTATTTTCTTGGGGCAACATTCATACACCTTTCATAAGAAATTATTCCTTTTTTCTCATGCATTTTTAATTTTGATATCTGAATTGGAGAGAGACCCATCGTGCTGAAACCATCCGATATTTTAAAGTTAAGCTTTAAACCAACGCGTAAGCTCTTGTGAGCTTTAGAAGTAGGGTAGAGACCGCGGTTTACTCATTCACGGCGTGGCTTACCATTCCATTGGAATACGTATTGTGTAGGTATTCCTCCGGGGTTGATGCTTCTGTCTTTCAATTCGAAGTGATATCGCCAGAATGGAGTAAAGATTTTTGCGTGAACTCGAAGTGCCAGTACAAGGTTGAACCATTCTTCGATTTTGGACAACTCATTCGTCAACTTCTACAGGAACTTGTATCCAAAACAGTTGCGACGAGGATTGCATTTCACCACTTCCTTCCTCGCGGCTTTCGTAATTCCCCCACCCAACCCCCCTTTAAGCCCTCTTCCTGCAAAAGAGGAGCCCTCCTCATTTATGGAGAGAGCCGGCTCCTTCATGTTCTCCCTTGAGGCGTTGCATCTCCTCATTGCTATTTCTTAAATTCCCGCGGGTCTTATCTCCTCTCTCTTCCCCCCCCCCTGCGGCTGGGAAATATTTCCGCATTTCACTCCTTTCCCTCGCGGAAACCTCAGGATTCTTCACCCCTCCCCATCTCCGCTATAGGCTCCCTCAGCCTGGTTCCTCCACGCAATCCCTTCCCCCAAGGCCAGGCCTTCCCTCTCTGCATCTCCGCCCTTGGCACTCCGTACTCCTCGAAAACATGCTCCGGTCTTCCGCCTTGTATTCCCCCCATTCCCCACGGTCCCTCCCGCTCCCAGCCCGCCCTGCAAATACTTTCGGTCCCCCCACCCGCGAAGCAGTTTTTATCTCTTCATTCCTCTGAACCCCTCCCCCCCACCCTCACCGGTTGTAGTGGCCTCCTGCGCGCGCTCGTTCTTAATTACGCCCCCTCCCTCAACTTCCCTCCCAACCCCCCAAAGTGCACGGCGGGGGTTTAATCTAAATTTCTTTCCCGTACTCCCTAATTAGTTCGTTTCGTTTAATTTTTTTTTATTTGCTCGTGCGAATGGTTGCCTTGCAGCGTCGATTTAACAATCCCACTCCCTCCCTCCAATTCCTTGGTGTTGTACGAACCAATATTCCTGTACCTGTTTACGAATCGATTTATTGTCTTTATTATGTTGTACCATATGTCTTTAGTTTTTTATGGTTAAGATTCAAATCTTATAAAGAGTATGCAGCAGGATTTTTATACCGATAGCTAAATTATTAACCGTCCCTAATCGTAATTTATATTTTTATTGATTTTTACGGGAGTAAATTCTTAATCCATATTTATTTGTGATTATTTTTTAAATTATTTCCAAAAAAAATCATGTTAGCTTTATCAAATAAAGAAAGAGTAATTTATGATAGTGGGTTTGCAAACAAGCATGTTTGTCCTCAATTTTAATAAAATTTATTCTGTAGCAACCAGGTTGCTCAAAAGGGTTCTTCAATATAACAGTAATTCTCACATAATTCATTTAACCTACCCGTGGCTGTGATCGTTTTACTGTAAAATTCTAGGTCATTCTAAACATAGTTGTCTTTTTCGATTTTATTTTATTGAACTTTTAATTCGGGTATAAGTGAAGCTTCTTATCGCCCATACGAGGTACTTTCTGTGAGTTTAACTTAAAGAAAGTACGTATAAATTCCTCCTTATTTGTACAGTGCCTTCCTGTAGATTGGTAGCTTTCTCTTAAAGTGGATAACACTAAAACATTCATGATCTCTTCCCTTTTAATATATATTATATCATTAAAATTTTCTTGATTTGTAAATATTTTATGCATATTTATACCTGCTCGAATGGTTAGCCTTCATCATCTCGATACATATACTAATCTCGATATATAGCCTAAGAAATTCTCGCTCCATTTGTCTCATCCAATCGAACCATTTAGCCTTTCTTAAAAATTAGTTATCCTATTGGATTTAGTTCTCCCTCACTCTCTCGACTCCCCTCGGTATTTCCTGTCTTTGATCCTAAACTAGCTTTGATCACACACACGTATATATCTTTCTTCGAGCTCTTCTCTCAAGCCCCATCATGCCTTCTCCCCCGCGCCTCGTGCTGTATTTTTTCGAGTCTCCAGCAAAATCCTCCCCCGTCCTATAACAATCTACCCCCCTCTCTCCCTCCCTCTCCTTCCTTCCTCTCTCCATCCCTCCCTCACTCTCCACGCCTCTCACTCCAGCGCCAACGCCGCGCTTTTTCCCGCACGTCTCCCCGTCACCCTCCACCCCCCCCCCGCTCGGAAGGGAACCGTCTTTCCCTTCGATTCCGTTCTCCCTTCTCCGCCCTCTGGCCCCCACAACACACCCTTTCCTCCCCCCTTTCACTCTCCAAGATCCACCTTTTTGGAAGCCGCGAACACACTCAGAATACGGAATGCCACCGCCTCCTCCTTGTGCCACCAGCCCACCCCCACACACTCCCGTTCCAATCCTTCCTCCTCTTCTCCCCCCCCCGCTCTCATTTTTCCTCAGTACCACTTGCTCCTCCTCCCCTGCTCTTCCTTTCGTCTCCTCAATTTCCTTCCTTCCTTACCTCCCCTTACCCGTTTTCCTTCAGCTTTTCCTCCTCCGCCTCCTCCTTCCCTCACCCGCATCTTGAAGTAGGTACCTACTCTCTTCTCAAAGTAAGCTGTGTGGATTGAATTCGTTATTCTTTCCCCTCTGTCGATGCGAAGTTTCTAACTGCACCCAAATGGTTTCCGCCGTTTCTCCTTATTACTTGTGATGCGTACATTATTATTCCATTTCTCATCCTATCAAACTAAGAGTACTCGTGGTATTATAGGTCCGATAATCGCTTAATACTTCGTACAGTTTGGATTTAGTTAAAAATGTGTTTCTTTCGTTTGTGAGTTAACTTGAATTATACTTCCTCTTATCATCCATTCCAAATTTTGTACAGAATTTCCATGAACTAGTTAGTCTCGCAGTCCAAATATATGCTCAAATGTGTACCACTTTAAAATGTAGTCTATGAAGTAATATTAATAATACATATATTATTAACTTTAGGACATGACTAATTTCTGTAAATTTGAGCTAATTTCATCAAAGATTAGGCAGCAGTTTTCCCTCTGTCAGGGTTATAAACATTAATTGATTTTTAGAACAACGCAGCCAATTATACTATCCCAACAATCCGCTCAAAACAGCGGTTTAATTCATAGAGCCTGTACCCTTAAGAAAGATTTGACTATTTGTAGAACATAGAAACCGGTTGGATCAGTATTGCAACGAGCTTATATTATGTTGTAATCGTTGCTTTGTTTGACGTCATATATTCCGAGTTTCTATATGACACCCTGGAGCGTGTGAGCATTTTTTCAGCAATCGTCCTGTAAAAGTCCTACGCTGTGACTCGACCGTCGTGTTTGGAGAGAGTAATCATTCAGTCCCACGTTGTCTGTGGTCATCACTTTTGTCAGGCTGTCACTGCAGGATTTGTTATAGAAGTCGGTTAAAATGTGTGGCAATGCTCGCAGTATATGTTACAGCTCTCTCTTCAATCTCACATTCCATCCGTATATTTCTAGCCTTTTTGGGATTCATCGAAAACTTTCAATTTACAAAACATAGCTCAATTTCAAATTAGAAACCTTATTAAATAAGTTATTTAATATATGGAATCATGCTTCGTTAATATTCCGTAGATTTCTAATTAAGTAGTCGTGATCCGTTAACTCACAATGATTTGAAATATAAATAACCAACGTATACCACGCCATTTCGGTTTATTTTAAAATCCGTAAATACTTCCGCTCAAATATTCGTATGACTATATACTGGCTTTCTGGCCTACATAAAAGAAAATTCCTATTTCCTTCTCATATTTCGAGGAAATAAATGCAATCATATTTTAATTCCTGTGCAATCAACCTGGAAGCTGTGAAAACATTTTTTTTATAGTAAAGCAATATACTCGATCAATCAGAGGATTTTCCACTCCTATCGGGGCACCACTTTGAATGATAACCAAAGAACCTGTCTTGTATTTTAAATTTAAAATATCGCCGGAGTTTGCGATTGGATTACAATTTACTTGCTGCGGCTGCGTGATTTGATGTTATTTTATGGGCGTTGATTACTGAGCAAAATGAGCTTACTTTTGAGTCACTATAAAATATTCTGGTCAGCTAATCCTCCCAAACCCATTAATGCCTCCTGTGGCTTATTTCACTGCAAAACTGGTAAGTTTCAATCAACGTGGATCCCGCGAGTTTAAATTAATGGCCTTCACGATTCAAAAACGGTTTTATGTCGCCTCCCTTTCCACTTCCCTCAATTTTGTCAACTGTATGCGTGAATGTATTTTGCTTCCAGAAATATCGACATTGAAACGAATTTACATTACCAGTGCCTTGTGGATGAGGTCCCCCGATCGCAGCGCCTAACAAACCCGTATTTTTTTGCATTTCGCATTCGAGCGAGGGATCTGGTGGGCGTAATGACGGCATCTTCCGGTCGTGGTTGATTTTGGGACGGTCCAACTCGATTCCTCCCGGGCAAAGTTGAGATATATTTTTTCTTTTGCTAGTCCTGAATGCGACCCCACGTGACTGTGAGTGGCGTTTCTTCACCGGACGGCGTGACGTGGAAAATTCCTGAAAATTCTTTTCGAGCAATTTCCCATCCATCGTATCTAACCCTTTGTCGAACCCAATTTTCGCCGTATTCATCCTTTTTGGGGTTCCTTCTCCGTTTCTTTTCTCCCCTTGTCTCGATTTGGTCCTGGTTTTCCTTCCATTCTCACCAGTTTCTTTCATTTGTTTTCTTCCCTCCGTGGTGACCTCTCAACCTCCTTGTTTTCCTAAAATTCACCTTTCCTATTCCTTTCTTTCCTATTTTCCCTCCTTCCTCTGTTGTCGCGTTTTCTCTTATCCCCAACGTCATTTGGGTCACTTCCCCTGTGCCAAAATAATATTTCCACCACCCTCTCTCCACGCCCGTGTCACTCCAAGCTTTCTCTCGTGCACCCCCCTCCACCATTATTTCCTTCGTTCTCTTACCACTCTTCCCCTTCCTCTTTGTTTTCCCACCCAATGTTGCACCCTCCCATAATCTCCTTATTCTACATTTCTCTCTGTCTCTTTCGTATTCCATCCTCGGCTCTTCCTTCTTATTCTCTCTCTCTCCCTCCTCTTTCTGTCCCCTTTCATCTCATTCAGGGGTGCATCACGTCCCTCGCTTTATTTTCTCCTACCTCCCTTCCCCTGCCTCTCCCCGTTTTCTCCTGCCTCATCCCCCATCCATCCACACCCTCATCCTTCCTTCCTTCCTCCCCGTTCCCTCCTCACCTCTCTTCGTCTCTCTCCTTCCCCCCTTTCCTTCATCTGTCACCCGGTCCCATCCATCCTAAATTCGAAACCTCATTCGCAACCCTGTCGCGAATAGTCCCCCACCCCTTTTATCCTTCCCCCCTCCTGCTCCATTCGTATTATCCCCTTGTCTCTCATCTCCTTTTTCCTCCTCGCCCTCCCTCTCTTTCCCTCATCTTCATCCATTGCTCCCTTTCTGCCATCCTACCCACGTTCTTGCTTCTTTGGATTCCTCCTTCATCCCCTTTACTATCCTTGCTTCCTCGCAGAAGTAATGCGCTTTATATACTTATTGCTAAACTACATTTTACCGGTCAGTGTAGGTTGTTGATCGATCACCTATTTTGTAAATGCTACATTTCCAATCCCCAAGTAACACGACTCTAAAACTGGAATTACAATTAACCGTACTGTCATTCTACATACGTCTGGCCTCCCTCCTACATGTTTACGAGGGTCATCCGGAAAGTAGTACCCGTTCGTGAAATAAAGACACAAAAGTAAATATTAACAAACATAAAAAATTTTATTTGAAAGAGGATACTTTAAACTACTTCTCAACATAATCTCCAAGCAAATTAAGGCATTTGTCATAACGTGTGACAAGTTTCTGTATTCCTGCTGCATAGTCCTTCGCCGCCAGCTCATTGAGATACAGGGTCACTCCTTCTTTAAGTTCTTCATCGCTGTCAAATCTTTTTCCTGCCAAAAAGTCTTTAAGCTTTGTAAAGAGATGAAAATCTGAAGGGGCCAAGTCCGAGCTATACGGTGGATGGTCGAAAGTTTCCCATTTGAATTGCTGCAAAAGTTTTTGTGTTATCCCAGCTGCATGAGGCCTGGCATTGTCATGAACGAGAATGACACCAGTAGACAATAGACCTCGCCGCCGATTTTGTATTGCCCGCCGTAATTTCTTTAATGTTTCACAATACGCATTGGCATTAATAGTGTCTCCACGGGCCATAAAATCAATAAGCAATACACCTCGTCGATCCCAGAAAATGGTTGCCATGAGTTTCCTGGTGGACAGAACTGTCTTGAATTTTTTTGGTTTGTTTGGTGAATGAGCATGATGCCACTCCATTGACTGTCGTTTA
>CM073773.1:92765218-92969287 GCA_037158775.1 Hetaerina titia | reverse complement strand
ATGAGTTTCCTGGTGGACAGAACTGTCTTGAATTTTTTTGGTTTGTTTGGTGAATGAGCATGATGCCACTCCATTGACTGTCGTTTACTCTCAGGTGATGCATAACAAACCCATGTTTCGTCACCAGTAATTATGCGAGTCAAGAAAGAGTCTCCTTCATCAGAATAACGTCCCAAAAACGTCAGTGCTGCAGCCATACGCTTGGTTTTGTGCTCATCTGTAAGCATGCGAGGGACCCATCTTGCACAAATTTTTGCATAATGCAGATGGTGTTTAACAATTTCATGAACAATTGTTCGAGAAACATTGGGAAAATGCTCACAGATGTCATCAATTGTGACGCGCCGATCGTTCCTCACGAATTCGTCAACTGAGCTCACCAGTTGGTCTGTAATGACAGACGGTCTCCCCGAACGCTCATCGTCGTGTGTGTTCCCCCTCCCCATGTTGAAGTTGCGACACCACCGCCGAACAGACGACTCGTCCATTACATTGTCTCCATACACCTCCTTTAATTGGCGATGAATATCACATGGGCGAACGTTTCTTGCATTGAGGAATTTAATCACTGCCCTCACTTCACAACTGGCGGCGTTCTCAATTTTTTTAAACATTGTAAACAATCACAGAAACAACACAGGCAATGCTAGCGTCACGCAACTTGGCTCAGAGAAGGCAGACAAGCCACTGAAGCTATCTGACCTCGTCCAACGGCTACTCGCGTCGTCAGCACTTCATGCGGCACGAACGGGTACTACTTTCCGGATGACCCTCGTACTTTTGTATACATATCTAACGTTCAATTGATGAATTTAATTCTGGATTTTTTATGCTAAGCAAAATCTCAAATCGAACTCTATACTTAGGTGAGATATAATTAATTTAATGAAGGCAGTTAATATTTATTATTTGGATACAACAACTTCTGCACTGGTTTCGGAACACTGCTTAGGTAACTCTATACACATGCTTAATCTGCTAGAAAGGAAGAGATTTTGTGTTATTTTTCACCCATTTTTTATGGCGTTTCATCCGTAATTACATTTAAACTAACATTTGTTTTCAACTGGTTTTAATAAAACACGGGCTGTACTTCAATGCCACATAAAGCCCTCTTGACTATGAAAACTGAAAAATAATAACTTTGTAAGTTCCACTGGTTTTATTAAAAAAACTACCGGTTTCGTCGAATAATCGACATCATCAGGTGCTGCAAGTTGAGCCGAAAACCATAGAATTCCCTCTTAACTACATTAGTGAAAGGATAATCATTAATATTCGACATTTAATGAGAGTTCCGTTCATTTTAAAAATATTTCATTCATCTTATGATGTCCATTAAGATAAAATGACAAATATGCGTTGCCTAATGGTGACCAGACGTATGCAAATGAGTAGAAAATATATTTTTTCGGTAAGAAAAAATTATCGAGCGCTCACTAGCTAGATTATTATGAAATAATGCAACGCATAAATATTATATTATTTCTCATATTGTGAAGTGAGTGACCTTTATCTAGTGACTAAATGGTCGTGTGTCGTTATTTTGAATATAAAAAGAAATTCGAAGCGATGTGAGGCAAGAAAATTTTCTCCAGAAGAGAGCGAAAGAGACAATTTTTAGTGGCAAATAATATTTTACTGAGAACCAAGAAATAGTTTATAAACAACTCATTGTATATTAAGTATATTTTTTGGAAAAACTCGAAATCATGTTGCAAGATTATGGAGCCTGTAGAAAAATGGTGAGATTGAATAAACAGGAGATAGATAGCCCATCGAAAAGATGGTGACGAGAGTATTCTGTGGCAACTCCCGCAAAAGAGGGAGACTGACTTAATACATTCCAATGCACAGTAGAATGATGATCAATGTCATCCAGGAAACCATGAAAGAATTTAGTGTAAGATCAAGAATTAATAACAATCAAGTTAATTTAGATAAAATACAATACGTTATGATGGAATGACCAACTTTGCAGAACAGAGGATAGGCATATAAAATGGAGTGTTGCTACAATGAAGTTCCGTGTGCGACACTTTGGTGATGATGTACACCAGCCAGCTTTATGATGTGCCAGCTTGCTTATTTAAACGCAGGCATTTATTTCACTTGAAGTCATTTCATTCTCTTAAAAACAACTTGCCACATGAAGTTTAAGTGCCCAGTGACCCAGAGGATAATGATTGAAATTCATCCATTTTCAATATACTAGTACTAGTAATTTTCAAATGCCAATGTTCTCATATTTCAGCCTGTTGTGACTTTGTATCTCGTAAAACGCGTAATTTTCACGATTGATTTACGTTTCATGTAACTTTACATTCTAAAATCGTTGTGACTTCACTACATACGCAGGCCCCTAAGCAGACAAATATTTTTTTTACTTTACAGTACTTAGTAGATAAATTGTGGTATTTCGTGTTTCGTAGGATTGAAAATATCACAATATGTTTGTTATAGCTGTTTGGGTGACCTCTATAGTATACCTTGGATGGACTCTGCCATCACCTCCCAAGCCGACCTTCGGGTTCATAACTAGGGTTAGTATGTATATGCATATTTATATAAATATATATATACAATATATACTATAAACATACTCTATAACATACACACACATAAATACATGAGACTTTTATATATAAATGCAGGTCGTCACACATTTTTGGCTAGCCAAAATCGTTAACACGGAATTTCAAAATTTAGAGTCAATTTAGTATTGAATTTTAGTTATTTAAGATTATTTTGTCGTTCAATGTAAGAATGAATAAGAATAAATTTAGAATGCATAATAAAAAAGCCTAAGGGACAGCAAACACACAGTGATTATGTTTATGCTGACATATAATTTAAAATTAATTAAGTGAATATTTTATGAGGCCATGTATGTGTAATTTAAATAGATTTTTATTTAATGAATAATTATTGCTATTTAATTTTTAATTGGATTTTACGGTTTTACAGAACAAGTAAATCCCTCGAGGTGGAAACATCTCCTGCAAACACATCGGCAAAACCTTACTTGTTCAAAGTGTTTGCTTCAATTCCATACATTCATCTCATCATAGTGTTTTCCATATTATTGCATAGTTAAATTTTTTGGTAGAAGGAAATGTTTTTTGCAATGAATATTTGAGATGACATTCTACTTTGGGAAGTTTAAGCATTCTCGAAAATCGGAAAAAGGAGATAAACAACGCCGTACTCTTGTATTCATCACTTTAAAATTGATTCTGCGAATTTCTTTCTTTAGCAACTCACCGAATGAAATAGGTTTGGCCGAGGTACTTGTATGAATGGGAAATATGTATAGAAAATTCAGAACAAGGAGGATTCCATAAAGTCATAGAATGCTTGTAGATATGTCGGGACTAAGTACATACAGGGTTCGTCCGGAAAATAAGTGCACTGAGCTCAGGAAAAAAATGTAATAAACTTTTACATATCTTAAGCTAATATTCCTCAAAATAGGACCCTTGTGAGTCGATACACTTGTTCCAGCGGCGTTCCCATTCCTGGAACGCTCCCGCGAAGGCATCATCGGGAACCTCTCGAAGACACGTCGTCACGGCCTGTTTGACGGCGTCCAAAGTCCCGTATCGCGTTCCTTTCAAACTCCTCTTTATCTTCGGGAACAGAAAGAAGTCCGGTGGTGCCAAGCCCGGGCTGTAGGGCGGGTGCGTCAGCGTTGCCACGCCGTGCTTGGCCAAGAAGTCCGACACGACAAGCGCGGTGTGAGACGGCGCTTGGTCGTGATGCAGCTGCCAGGTGTTTTTGATCGTTGGCCGGACGAGGGAGACTCGTTTTCGAAGCCTGTCGAGCACTTGGACGTAAAAAGCAGCATTTACAGTTTGTCGTTCAGGTACAAATTCGTAGTGGACGACTCCCCTTTTGTCAAAAAAGACAATGAGCATCATACACTTTTTTTCCGGACGAACCCTGTAGTTATTTCTTACAAATTTTCCTCCACAAGATTCTGATGTAAAATCTTCTAAATATAGTTTTATATGCCTACATTTAACCATTTTTTTGTCTTACTTATAACCACTTCTATATTTTTCCTCTTTATAATTTATATGTATATACACACACATATATATACATACATACATATATATATATATATATATATATATATATATATATATATATATATATATATATATATATATATATAAACCATAAACACAGTAATCAACCCGAAGGTCGGTTTAGTAGGTGATGGTAGAGCTCACCCATGTACCAAGCCCTATACGGCGTGTGAATATTCACACATCAGGGTAGGGGGGCCAGTTCCTTTCCCTGTGCCGGTTATGGTTTCCCAGGAAGATCTGGTACCCGAAAAATCAACTAGCTTGGGTGGAGCTGCAGGTGCCCAAAGTGCCTTGCCCGGGAATCGAACCCGGGACCCTCCGGTCAGCAGTCCAACTCTCTACCCGCTAGACCACCGCGACCCGCATATATATATATATTATATATATATATATATTCAAACAGAAATAGGTATAAGGAAAGGGGATAGGAAAACACATAAAAGGCGAAGACAGGACATGTGGGGAAGGCGGTTTTTGATCAGATCACGAAAGTAAAAATATTTCCCTATCCGGGATTTGAACCACGGACCTTCCACTTTCCGGGCGGATGCTCTACCAGTTGAGCTAAATAAAGGGGAAATATTTGATGAAATATTTTTACTTTCGTGATCTGCTCAAAAACCGCCTTCCCCACATGTCCTGTCTTCGCCTTTTATGTGTTTTCCTATCCCCTTTCCTTATACCTATTTCTGTTTGAATGAATATTTGTGCGCCGTATGGCGGGATTTTCAAGTTTGAATATATATATATATATATATACATATATATATATATATATATATATATATATATATATATATATATATATATATATAGATGATTTCTTCGAAGTAACACGGAAGTGTTGAATAAAAACATAGACAGTAACACACAGCACGAGAACACATAAAAAGAACACTCACAATAATATCTTGATAATTTCGACGGACTCGAGCTCCGTCGAAATTATCAAGATATTATTGTGAGTGTTCTTTTTATGTGTTCTCGTGCTGTGTGTTACTGTCTAAGTTATATATATATATATACATACATATGTGGACAATATTCCTGTAGAAATGTTGAAATGGTTAGGGAAAGGTGGGAAGAAGGCCATATATGGACTGATTCGTAGTATCTATGAGGAAGGAATCTGGCCGGAAGATTTTATGAGATCGGTGTTAGTTCCTATTCCAAAAAAGGCAAAGGCTTCGTCATGTGAGGATTACAGAACATTAAGTTTGATATCCCACGCAGCTAAAGTTATTCTCAGGATCATCAACAAAAGGATAGAGAGTAAGGCAAATGATTACTTAGGGGATGATCAGTTTGGGTTCAGGAAAGGAAGAGGTACGCGTGATGCCATTGCAGTAATGAGATCACTAGTCGAGAGGAATATAGAATACAATCAGGACGTTTTTGCCTGTTTTGTAGATTTCGAAAAAGCGTTTGATAGAGTGAATTGGGAAAAATTAATGCGTATATTGCAGAAAATAGGAATGGATTGGAGGGACAGGAGACTGATCCGCAACCTGTACATGTCTCAGACTGCTCAGGTGCGAGTGGGGAACGGAGAGTCCGGATGGGCAGTGTTAGGAAGAGGTGTAAGGCAGGGTTGCCCATTGTCACCGGTACTGTTCAACGTATATGTAGAGGAAATGATTAAAGAGGCATGGGAAGAACTGGAGGTAGGAATGAAAGTCGGAGGGGAATTGGTAAAATCGGTTAGGTTTGCTGATGACCAAGCATTAGTTGCTCAGTCAGCCAAGGGTTGCAAGCATTGCTGAGTGAATTGGAGGTTCAGTGCGATAAATATGGGATGAGAATCAATATTAATAAAACAAAGGTTATGGGATTTTCCAGAAAGAAAAAGGCTAAGCTAAATATTAAAATAGGCGGGGAAAGAATAGAGCAGGTAGAGCAGTTTACATATCTCGGAAGTGTTTTGGACCAATACGGTCAAAGTGGTAGGGACGTAAGGAGAAGAATTGCGCTAGGCAAGGAGGCTTTCTCAAGGAGGAGGGAGTTGATGACGGGGACGTTGAGTAGGGACGTTAAGACAAGACTCGTAAAAACTCTGATATGGAGCGTAGCTATGTACGGCGCCGAAACGTGGTCGCTGAAGCAGGAGGATAGACGTAGATTGGAGGCTTTTGAAATGTGGGTGTGGAGAAGAATGGAGAAGGTGAAATGGACCGAAAGGAAAACAAATGAGGAAGTACTAGCGATGGTGGGGGAGGAGAGGGGTTTGTTGAGAGAAATCCTATGGAGGCAGGAAAAATGGATGAAAGGCGTATTGAGCGGTAGTGGAATGTTGAAGAGGGTAATAGAGGGGAGAATGTTGGGCAAGCGTGGTAAGCGTAGGAACAGGATAGGGATGTTGGACGGGATGAAGGGATGAAGGAGGTACACCGAGATGAAGAGGGACCTGATGTAGATTAGTTGCTAGGTGGGGAGTCACAAAATGTTTATTTGATAGTTGTGTCCATCCAAAAACCTACCTTAACCGGTAGATTACCTAATAATAATACATACATATATATATATATGTATATTCATTCCACATAGAAATAGATTTTAGGAAAGGGGATAGGAAAACACATAAAAGACGAACACAGGACATGTGGGGAAGGCGGATTTGAGCAGATCACAAATGTAAAAATATGTAATATATTTGGCCAATGTGGCTCATCTCTTCTTTTGGCTATGCGTGCCATGAAACATACTGTTCCTATGATACTATGATTCTCTATGATACTATATGCTTTCTAACCTACTGTCCCCTCTTCTTGTGTGTATTGTCTATTTCTCCTTTGGTGGGTGAAACAGCTCTCTAAAGCCATCTCTTGGCCAAGGAATCGGAGCACTTGGGCGCTTTAAAAACATCGCAGATCTCACTGTGAATTAGGTTTCCTTAATGACGTAATTGGTAGCGCTTCCGCCCGGTCCGGTGGTCAACTCCCGGATAAGGAAATATTTTTACATTTGTGATCAACATTGTTATTTACATTGTGAATAAAATGACATTTTTATTGACATTGATATATATCTGTATTTACATGGTATCTCCCTAGGAAAATCTGGTGTTTTAGTGAATTTTGAGAAAAAATGTTCTCATAATATATGTTGGCGGTTTTAAAATCGAGATTTTTTATGATTATTGCGAATCAAGTTTGGCGTTGTAATTGAAATGGTGATTTTCCATCATTCCTATGTCGATTTTACTCGAATTCTCTCCATAAATATATGTCAGATAATGCAGTATTCGGTATTTTCGTATATTTTATACTAATTTAATTGTGCATACCATTATGTTATGAGTCACCGCTCGACGGAGATCACTCACTGGTTTAATAAAATATAGACCGCCAAAAACCATTTGATGATGTTTTTGTTCTCAATTCTGCCATGAGTTCATCCTGCAAGAGCTGATGAATTGGCTTTTGTAACAATTTGCATTTCCTTTCGGGTATTTTGGATTTTATTTTGTCGTTCGTAAAATTACCGAAAATAGTGCCGGAGTCCCTGGCTAATCAAGTCTATCCCAGCGACCATAATCAAATGAGTTGCTGCCGATCGAGCATACCTTTCCACTCTTAGATGCTTTCAACGTAAGGGTATTACCGTCGGGATAATGACCTGCAACATGACTCTCGGATCCCATTTCAAACCTTCCTAGCACCTCCACTCACCCCAATCCACTGTAAAAATCTGTCGGTATAATCTAGGACATCCGAATCCGAACAAATCTAATACTATTAGCTCTTAGGAACACTACCAGCCCACCTTCCATATCTTAATGGAACGTCCTGATGGAGCTTCCGTTTTCCATGAGAAGCATGCCGTCGTTTGCCATTTGCATACGTTTCACTGAGGAAAGCTACTCTGTGGAGAGAGGGACGTTTGACCGTTAAATAGAGAAATAAAATTGAATCATAGAGCGCGTCGAGAGTGAGGAAGTAGGAATAATGTAGGGGGGAGGGGGCCGAGAGATTGAAGGTAGGTCGGCATAAATTATGCATGTCTCGGGAGTGGGTGAATATTCAGTCTAAATATTTTTTTACTTCAAATCCCTTCAGGGCAGGAAAAGAGAGGAAAAAAGGGAAAAATGTGGAGAGGGTGAGTTTTTAATGGAGTTCCGATGTTTGATCGACGGTGTTTTTCCTCCTTTGCCTGGTTTTTCTGCGTTTTCCCGTCACGCTGGAATCGATGAATTCAAATTGATGCTCGGACTATTCTCTTGCGGCCGCGGCTATTTTCTCCTCCCGGTAAATGCTTGAAAAATGGGCTAGGGAGAGATTTTAGTAATGCAATCGCGCGTCAGAAAATGAACTAGTCGCCGCTCATTGCACTTGTCATAGAACGGGTGGCCTGCCAAATATTATTATCGACGAGTTTGCAAGTCAATTTAAGGCGTACGCTGGGTCATTACGGGCTTTGGGGAAATGCAATTTTATGCTCCGTGATTAGGTTGATTTTGGTACCTGATAGCGTATAATTAAATGAATGTCACACACATTAACAATCTTAATTTAAGGAAGTGTTCTAGGGAATCGAAGAGGAATTCTGTTCGTGGAAAACATTTGGTTTACGTATTCTCGCCAAACTATGGAGGAAAATTTGAGTTCACCTGATAAATTATTAACTTTTCATGGGACTGTATTGAGTTGGACTAGTTTATATGCATGGAAAATGCATTAAAAATATGCAGGTATCTAAAGGCATAACTGGACTGGCGTATCTAAGCATTCCCATCAATCTCATTTCCAGTAGTTGGTATCCTGGCAGCCTGCAACACGCGTGAAGTTCCGGTGTAGCCAGGTTGCCTCTATGTCTGTGTGGAGGGGATAAGGTCATTTCAAATTTTCAGCTTAGGAGCCTTGCCTCACTAGCTAGACCGTGGGAGTTCCATGCTCATTGACCAGCAGAGAACTTAAATTCTCTCATTTGAACATTTCAGAAGTTCTCCTTTAAACATTTCATCCTAATGTACTAACCTCTACTTCGACGTTTCAAAAATATAATGCTGTGGGGTGAGATACGGATTTCGCTATCCTACCTTCCCTGGCGCACTTCCATTATTTATCCCGTAAATGATGTCAATATGTACAACAAAAATGGAATGGTTTATATTTATTCCTTGCACGCGGAAGGTTTTCTAAGTTTTGTCAAAAATAATTATTACATATAAATGACTAATACTGTTAATTACTAGTATTCCCTAAATTACCCTGTTAAATAATGTATTAATTCACCTTCCAAAACTAAAATCCGAAGTATTTTTGACTTCTTATATTATTTAGTTCCTTCGTATTCATATTTTTTAAAAGGCCTTCTGCGAATACACCCTAATGCATTCATCGATAATTTCAATGACGTATGCAGTTTTATGTATATTTTCGTCAAGTATCTTCTTTTAATATTATTCTTTTCTAATTAACATAGCATAACAATAGAAAACATTGTACAATGAAGAAATTGTAATTTTCAAAACGAATGCTAGAATTTTCGCAGATTTTCACCTATGCTAACCACGGCATCTCCCGCAGTATCTTGGACTTTACCTATTTGTCTTTGATCATCCTTTTGGGATTTAAATGAGACACCTTTTTGATCGCAAATAAGAACTCCACATGCCAACTCATTTATTGCCATTGTTCACAAATCATTGATATTAAATTTTTAAATTTTATTTTGGAAATAAATGTTTTCAAAAGTAACTTTATTCATTTTTTCGGTAAATAAAACGGCACGTCCGAAGGCTGAAAATCTCATAATTACTCTTCTGCAAAAATACATCCGTTTCCGGACTTCATAGATAACCGATAGCCGTAGACTCTTCCACATTTATTTTTGTTCATCGTGCCTTTTCGATCGAGCTCTTTTCACTACTAAGTCAATAGGGAACACATAGAAAGCATTTCGTCCTATAATATGAATTCTTTGCTGTACATTACTGACTTAAAGCTTTTTTAAGTTTATTTAAATTAAATTATTTTACTTGCTTAGTTTAGTCATTAAATTTTATAATTTATGGAATCATAAATTATCAGGAGAATCATAGATAATTGTTTCAATGTGTAATAACATGGTGTAGTATTATTAATGACGAAAATTAAAGAATTCGTTGTGTATTGAAATTAATATTTACCCTAAAAATCTAAAATCTAAAAAAAATCTATGGATTTAGTTTTAATTTATTTTATCTCTCCAATTTCGAATATTCTAAGAACATTTGCGATTATGTCTCCTGCTCACTCTGTCGAAACATTAATTACTGTATGTAGCCACTTTCATAGTCTTCAACTAAAATTCTGTTACATTTCCTTACTCAACGATATAAAACGATACGTTACACATTGTGTGAATTGGTGAAACAATTGAAATGATCTGTTATTAAAATTGATTTTACTTTGAATAAGGTTAAGGAATATGTGACATTTGCGGTTTTCTGGAATTTTCTCCGCCGTTTGAAATCGGAAATCATGTCCATGATATCCCTCTCCAAGCAGTCTACGATTTACAATATATTTTAAAATACATAATAAATGTTTATAATAATCTTTGGGAGCCAAAGCCTAAGTTTAAATTAGCAGTCCATGGTGAAAGCAAAGTAGAAGAAAGAAACGAATGGTATTTAGGACAATTATATTATTATGTATGTATAATATAATGTTTCTTCTGTGTGTTTGCTGGCTAGCGTTATCTCGCTCCTTCATTTCAATTACAATGATATTATTAAATTCGCTTCAATTGCAATTTGGAATTATTCACTATTATTAAGAAAGATAAAATAAAGATAATGATTTGTGATATTATTTTTCATTAGTGACGGATATTACCTCTACATTTTTAAATGTTATTTCTTGCTTGATCGTGAATCAGTGTCATCGTGTTATTACCGCAGTTAAAATCTTAATTTGTACGACTGAATGAAAAAATCTCTGCCAACTTTCATTTTGAAAATAAATAGCCCTAGGTTTATTTCGACGTGGCGTTTGACCATGTGAGTACCGACCCCCTTTGCGAGGATTTTCATATGACTGTTTTTACGCAAAATGTAAATTAGCGCTGTACATGCTGGACGATTTACGGAGGGGGAAGTAGGCGGAAGAGTGACGGAGCGGGTCAAAGGGCGTGCAGTCGTAGAAGTTCTGGCGACGTGAGGTGTGTGTGCGTTTATATTCCAATTCATGGCGAAACCGAAGCAAATTTCGGAGGCGGAAAAGGTGAAAGATGCTAGAAGGGCTTGTGAGAGGAAGAAGACCGGGTAGAATGTGTGAAGGGTAGCCGGAGGAGCTATCCTCACGGCTTCTCATCCGTCCGCCCCTTCCCATGGTAGATTCGATCCAGCTTACCCATCTTCCCTCGCAAAATCCCACCTGCCTGCCTTCCAGTTTGGTTGGCCTCCTTCCCGCCTTCCTCAGGAATTACGCTCAGCACGACCTCTCTCTTTCGCTCTCACCCTCGCTTCCCGTCTTCCACTATTTCCCACCTCTCAAACTCCCTCGCCCCCATATTCCTCCACTCTCCCTTCATCCCATATTCCATCGGCCGAGAAAGAAGTTGGATGGGGCGGAGGGTTTGGAGAGGGAGAGAGATTCTGAGGGATGCCAGCAGGGAGGAAGTGGGGGAGGTGGTAAGGAAAGGAGCGGCGTCCCATTTTCCATTTCGTTCTGGAAATCCCGCCCTCCCACCTCCGGGTTGTTGCCGCCGCCCTTGCTTCATCTCCATGCCGACCCCTCTTTCGACCCTCTCCGCCCCTCCTCTCGCCCACCCTAAGCCGACCCCCGCGAAACTCCTACGCAAGGCCCTCCCGAGCCCCGAACAACCTCTCCTCTCGGTATCCACACCCACCATGAGTTCGAACTGCCCTTTCAACCCTCTAACCCCCTCTCCCCGTTATTTTCAAGGGGTGACGCCTTCCCCGCCTCTGCTGCTGGTGCTATTTGGAGCACACAAGGGTGATACATCCCTTCCTTGATTGCTTTGATAGAATCGTGATTCTACTGTTAGCTTCCGTACTCGAATAATTGAACGTATTTTCCCACGTATTACAAGTATTTTTTGTAATAGTTTTTAATTTTGCTAGCATAAAAATATTTATGGTCTTTCCTTTTACAGATGATAACGATTTTTAGAGAATACGGTTGTTGACACATGTAATGTGACGCCTTAATGATTAAAAAAGAAAAAGAACAAGTTAAATAATTATTATTAGCAATGGTCTACAGGGTTAGGGTATGATTTCGTAGGGCGTAAACACTACAACAAAAAGCTGTAATTTTAAGCCCTGAATATCATGCCAGAAATCCCTTAAATACCCTTTGCCCCCATTCTACATATAGCAATAACTCGTTTATTCTACATTCGTTTTCTGTCACCCTAGTTTATATTCAAAATGCCAACTCTTTTGCCCTCCGAGCATTCTCGCTGCATTACCATCTTAGCATCCCATTGCTTCTCACCATCTTCTGCATCCACTTCCTCTGCCTTTTCCGAATTTCTTTCAACAACATTCTCACTTGATTCACGAGACTTTCATTTGTTTTCTTTTCAGTAAATTTTATTTTTTAAAGTACTTTACTCAATACACAAATGTCTACTTTAAAATAGTCGTAAGGGTAATATAAAATTTCGTATGGTACATATTTTTTGAATCAATATACGATATACTCGCATCTTAAAATAGTTTTAGCTATTATAAAGCTTCCCTTGAGCAAAGTATAATGATTTATAAGTTGACTTGTTACCTATAGAGACTGGACCTTGGGGTTTTCCGAGACAGAGAGAATTAGCACAATTTTTTTTGGTTAATAAACGAGAAAAGCTTCAGTTAGTTATTTTCAGAATGAGAACATAGAAAGGATTAAATTATCCTTGGATTTATTTTTTAAAATAAGCTACCTCACTATTAAAATGTGATGTTGTTGCAGTTTTGGTT
This sequence comes from Hetaerina titia, assembly GCA_037158775.1. NCBI lineage: Eukaryota > Metazoa > Arthropoda > Insecta > Odonata > Calopterygidae > Hetaerina > Hetaerina titia. Next base: position 92,956,270 of record CM073773.1, on the reverse strand, counting down.
TATATGTTGCTGTTTAATTGTCACGAAAATATAATATTAATACTTAAAGAGTGAATAGAATAATCCTTAAAACAGGGTAATTGTACATCTCTCCATTCTGTCAAATTGTGCATAATAATAAATCTATTACAAATATAAGATCAACATGTAGATTATTCCTATTTCCAAATAATTCTAAATAATTATAAAATTAATATTCTCTTGGAAATTTTTTGCATTAAATCCCTTATTTAAACATTTTTGTAACTATGAATCTTTTGTTGGATGTGGCATTCATTCTTCATTGTCATTATAACTTACTATAGTTTTGTTACAAATTGTAATATTTTTATCTTTTATTCAATAGTGTCAAAAGTTAAATGGTGCTGTTGTTTATCATTCTCCATGTAATTGCATTATATTCCTTTAGAAGTAACAATTATTAATCTTTAGTTTTCACCTCAAGGGAGATATTTTCTTATTAAATGACGATCACGATTATTAATTCTTAAAAAATGTTTTTTCAATAGTATCAAAATAAACCGTTAAATTTTAGTCATGAACTAATAACAATTCAAGCATATTTAGCTTATTCAAAATGAGTCATGATAGCGTATTATTCAGAAATCTTTATTTAAAATTTTTCTCGAGAAAATTCCATTATGGGTAATAAAATATTCTTCCTTTTCCACCAGCTACTTGAGTTTTCATCACTCATTAATGTTGTTCGACATATACAGATTGGGAAACTAACATAATACCCATTTCGCGTAAGATATTCAACGTTTTTGTAAAACATTGACTGACTCAAGAGTTCATTAAAATTCGATTAAGAAACTCTCAAACGGCGTAGTTACAAATTGGAATCTTTTTTGAATACCAAAGTTTACAAAATCAAAATATGTTTTAGTAATATGTGGCAGATCCTGATGCGTGTTTCACTTATATTTGCCCACTATGGTTTAATTATTTTAAATTACTCCGAGTTTATTAGACGCAAAATTAGTTTTGTATTTTAACCGAAAAAATCATCAAGATTAAGTTAATTAATACTCACAATATCTACACATTTTTTGCGTATGGTGTACCTTTCAAGTTTAAAAATATATTGTTTAAACAGTGCGAAATAGAGACCGGAATGGCTCACTTTTGCTGTATGAAATCGAAAAGGCACCTTCATCAGTGTGATAGTAAACCCCAATATATCAAGTAGCTTCTACATGTAACGAAAAATCCCTTTTTCAGACTTGTAAACATTTGGGGAGCATAAAATTCCTTCAAGTATGGACGGACCGATAAGAACTTCTCTTGTGCTCATACTGACAAAGTTGAGACATGGGCTAGTGAGAGAAGCATTAGAAGGATGAGGATGAAAAGAAGAGAGGAATACGACGACTTAAACGAAGGCCGGCAGTATACGGTCCACTAAGGGCGACGAGCACACCCTTTAGAGAATGGGGAGAACAAGTTTTTATATATAAAAGCAAAATGAGTTTTCTCTAAGTTACAGCATACTAACAACTGATTTAACTGAATTTTAGGGCAGGCAAAAATGATGTTTGCAAAGTTTTTCAACGAATTGCAACTTTTAGTATTTGTGATTTAGTGTTCAGTTAAAAACGGTTTTATTTTCAAGTAGAGCTTGGTGGCGATCATAATCAAATGAGGAAGCTAGCAATTCGCCTGTGTTTCCGTATATTTCATTTGAAAAAAGAAAGCCTTACTTTAGTCAAAGGAAAGGCTTTCAGAATATTTTTCCAGATAAGTTGCCATTACCTGCGACGAAAATTATCAAATTTCGAGTTGAGAAACCGACGGAGAGTCAAGAATATTCCTCAATTCACCATCTTTTGCACCTCAAGCGTTGGTTTTTATTTCACCAGTCACAACTGTTTGTACGTTCTTATTCCGTCCATGTTAACTGCTCCTTCTCGGACGCGGCGAGGTAACCGTGGTGGCACTCGTTCGCAGCTTCAGAATGAAACGTGGAAATGAAGAGTGGGATGGGGGAAAGAGAGGGGATGAAGAAGGAGGGTGCATGCGTGAGGAAAGACTGTGTAGGGGTGGAAGATGGGAGGGGAGTTGCAAAATAAAGCGAGAATGCTGCGGAGAGTGAGGTGTGGTGCATGAGGGAGGGGTAGGGGGTGAAGAGGAAGAGCTTGGGAAGGAGGTGGGGGGTTCGGGTGGGAGAAGGGAGTTGTGGGAGGGCGAGCGAGTGGAGGAGGGGAAATAAAAGGAATGGGTGTATGGCCAGCGGGGATCTTTGTGGGGCCTGCGGTCAAGGGAGAGGAGACGGGGAAGATGGGCGCGGGAGGGAGAGTTGGACCTGGGCGGAAGCGCACTGTACGTGTGTACGTGGGGTAGGATGGGTTGAGAGCGGTAGACGGTAGAACGGTGGCGGTGGGCGGCATCCCATCCGACAGACCGCCCCGATCCCAAGAGGTAAACACGGCAGGAGCTAGGGCGGGCGGGGGGAGAATATGAGAGGGGTGGGCACGAGATGGGTGGGTTCTCGGGTATCGATTGCCGGCCAGCGAGCGTACGGCCTTATGCCCTTCCTTCCGAAATCAAGAGTGAAGTGTGCTTGTTCCACCATCCTCCTCCCCCATTCAACTCCTCCCTCCTCCGACTAAACTGATAATCGTGTTGTGCGTATATTCTCTACTGACGTACGCGTAAATGCGACAGCTGTGTGCATTAACACCGGGGGTGGGTGGATGAAATTTTTTATGGCGTAGTCTCAAAGAGCAGGTTAAGGTTTCTTCTTGTGGCTCCACCCCTGATGGAAATATGCGTAGGCGTGTGCTTTTTCGACTTAGAAAGGAAAATATATCGGGGAATAACTTGAAAATGGTTCCATCCATCGTGTTTACTTCCTTAGTAATTGTAGTAACAGTATCTGAAGTAAAATGTATGGTCTCGAGGTGAGGCAGCATAATTGTATAAATATTTCGTATATAATTAAATTCCCACTTCTGTTAATCTTTATGAGACGAATCCTTAGAATTCGTAGTTATTGGCATATGGATTGCTATAAATATTTATGTTCCAGAATACGTATCCCAATAGAATTGTGAAAAATGAATATGGAATTTGCAAAGTCTTTTCCATGCATATGTTCTTGTATTGGATGGTCCAAGATTACGGTGTTTGGGATTGTATTTATCCTTTAAGATGATATTAAAAGAGGATGGGACATTTGAGACCATAAGGTTATGTTTCTACTCTATCTTATAGTCGTCGAAGTTTCATGATTTTCCCCAGAATAATTTGAAATTAATAAAAAGAAAGGCAGCCAGAAAATGAATGTACGGCTTAGTAGTTGTATTTTACCGGTATTTTTTCTTCTCTAAAGCAAAACTATGTCTGGCAAAATTGGCGCCCAATAAACTTAAGTGTCGTTATTTCATACGCTACACTTAGAGGAAATGTGATTATGCTTAGTCTTTTTTATCACGAGGTCACAGACCATTTCTCAAAATCTATCCGAGATCAGAGCTACTGTATTAGTTATTATATATGCCTATAGTTCCCATTGGGATGGAAAGCTTGCATATCTTTACATTTTTCTTAAATAGGTTTATAATTAGATAAAAAGACCAAAATACTAATGAAAACTATTCAGGTAAGTATACTTGTATATTTTCCTTTCCCCGAAAAGGTCTATCCTGTGTTTTAATTAATAATATTTTGTTATTATTTAAGAATCCACGAATACAAAATGAAGGGGCGAAAAATCTATTTATATAAATATTTTAATGATTAATATCGTTGTTTTTTATATGATAAAGGTTAACTAAATGCTTGTAATGGTAATCCGAGACTGAGTAGAAAACAAATGATACCGATTTCATGACTGGGGTTATCACTATAAGCAAAAATTATCCCATTTTCATCGGCTTGAATTAATATGAATACACCCCAATCTCCTGAAAGAGAACTTGAATTGCTTTACCGTGATAAAATGGGAATAGCATACTATCTGCATGTAGCATAATAGTTTTCAGTTATTTGCAGTAGGTTACCGTATTTTAGTATGGGTGATGCCGCGAGACACCTTTAGGTAAACTTGACAAACCTAAGCTTCCAATCCAAGTGATTTTCCAATCCGTCCATGAGATCACAGACAGAACTGGGTAAGGAATGAACGCTCTTTCTGAAAACGTGGATTTAACACGTGAGTGGCCTTAGTGCTGGTTTACTGTCCCTTCGAATCTTCTATCGAGTTAAATATTGTAGATAAGTATTCAGCACCAGAAATCATTTACCAGCATCCTATGGAATATCTATATTCAGATATAATAAAATGGCTCTAGGTTCATCGAGTACTTGGATTTAATTGAAAATATTTTGGGACATATTATATAATATATACTGTATAGCCCCACAAGAATGAAAATTTAAGTCAAACGTGATGCTCATTCGTTTAGATCAGGGTAAAATTCCCCTTAGGGAAGTCGTAACATGTAAGTGTTCCGCTCCAATTTCGGGGGTCGAACACAAAGCTTTCAGCATTTTGGAATCTGTATTCCCACATTGAAAATATTTTGCAGAAAACAAAACAGGGACGGATCCTCACAAAGAGAGGGAGTCATTTTCTGGCGAATCGCATTTTCTTATCCTTTCGTGAATGTTCCATTTCGTGAACGATATTTTTTGTCGGATAGAAAAATTTCTCGTTTTGGTGATAGGATTTAATGAATCCCGTTGAGTACGGGCGACCAAGGAAAAATAATTTGGAAAATTATTATTCGGCGTGCGCGCGTCCTCGTAGGCAGCGTTTTGTTACTATATAACGTCCGAGGGGGCCATTAGGCGAAAGGGGAACATCCATCCCGATTCACTTCCCTCGGAGGGCGTACGCCGGGGGAGGAAATCAGCAGGATTATTCCCTTTATCCCGTCCCATACCGTACCGCTTCGACCCCCTTCCACCTTGCCACCCATTGTTCGGCTGCCGCTCCGCGGAGTCGCTCGCTGGTCGCCAGTCGGCGGTACCGAGCGTCGGCTATTCTCGGGGCGGGAGGGGGGGCTCCCCGCGTCGCATCGTTCGTCCCCAATGCTCCACATTTCTGTGTCCCCGTATTCTAGAAAAAAAAAATAGCTGATGTGAGCACGGTGAGAGTGAGATTTGGTTGCCCTCGGGGGAAGGGGAGACAAAATTGGCGGGAGTGGCTGCACCTCTCTCTCTCTCTCTTCGCCGTCGCAAATTCGTTTCCCCGTGGATGAAGTCTCCTTTCCATCACCGCCTCGTTTGCCTCTCGCCCTCCTGGATAACAAGTTTTGGTGTCCCTGACAATGGACCGGAGAGCCTTGTGCTCCACATTCAGCCCTTTTCCATCCCCCGTACGCATTCCTCTCTCACTCCCTCCCCTAGGGCTGGGTACCCAGTCTCAGTGTTATTTCCTTTTCTCCCTTCACTGCTCATGACTGCATGTTGCCTCGTGCTCGATACAAGGTCGATTTTAACGAGCCCTAGTGTTTTTTAATGCCTACCTTTAAGAGACGACTGAGTCCAGTCCATATTGTCATTCTATAGAACTTGAAATAGTTGCTAGATTACAGTTGTTTCCTTTAGATATATATGGTCAACTCATATACTGCTCCATTACAACTCGTGTGAGAATAGGCTTCGAACTGCATTCTCTTTAAATTAAAGAAGTTTCAATTGATTTGAATGGCTGAATCGGGTCGTTTCTAGTATGTAATGAGAGAAATTTACGAAATATTAGGCCGAATAACGAATGAATGTTTGATAATAATATTTCCTGATCTCTTGAGTTAAATAAATTCCATCGTGCAATTGTATAGTTCAGTGCATACCTATTGGTGTTTTTGAGAATTTTGAATATTGGGTTGAATATTTTGATGTTTACGATAATTTGACATCATTGTTATGATCGGGTGCCATAATTAATAAATACTAACCATAAATATTATGGTAAATAATGTTCTGAAGAAAATGTAAATACACCTCGTGGAATAATTATTCATTTATAGATTGAACATTTAATTTGTTTCTGCATAAATATCTTATCTCAATTTACTCTGCATCATATTACTGTGATGAGTCCCTGACTGCAGTGTTTTACTTATGCTAGTTATGATATCCACAGGTTTAAATAACTTAATTGGATTAATAAATGCTAAGTTTACCAAAAACCTCTCCTCTAAATGAAAAATATGTCCCCAAGCTTTGTTTGTACATGAAGTGATAGTTACAAATTCCCACATAATAATGACCTCAGCAGTAATAAACCATATTTATTAAATGACGTTGATTTGGTAAATCTTCATTCTCCTCTATTTTTGACAGTCACTGTTTTCCTTATGCTATTCTCTATTAAACTGAGGCTTTTTTTGATAATAGCGAAATTAGATCACTTCTCGCTCGCTTGAATATTATTTATTCTGTTACCCCTAATATATTATTCGTGCTACCTGTAAAGTCTAACGATCTCTTGTCATGTACGCTGGATTGAAAATATTTCATCTGCCATCAAAAGTTGCTAAATGTCGGTTGAAGTCGTGTGTCATATATCCTGTCGGTACTTAGTCTCTGGAGTGGGTATATTGTACCAGGCCATCATTCTCGAAAAGCACAAAAAATCCAACACATCTTTCATCAAAGCACACTCCATTCAAACTCATGTACACTCCCGATATATATATATACTGGTATATATATATGTATATATATATATATATATATATATATATATATATATACCAGTAGTCTGTGGCCGTATTCTCATAAATTACCTTCATCCTTAAACCATCAGGCTCTTACGGGGAAATTTACAATCCTGCAATGGTCATGGTAAATAAATAAGCGAAAGAGCAACATAAAAAGCCCATAAAACAACTGTTCCTCACAACAAAATGACATTCGCCGCTCGTGTTTTTAGTTTTATTTCGATTTGCTCGCAAATACACACGAACGCCGAACCGCTTTCCCTCTCTCTCCCTCTTTTTTTGACGCTGCCGAATCTTCTCCCTCTGCCGCAAATATCCTCGCTCGCAAACCTCCGCGAGGCGTATTTTCTATAGCTCCTCCGTCCTCACACTTTTCTCGCCCATCGTTTTTATCTCCTCCTTTTTTCACTTCGGCCGCCGCTGCTCCTCTGTCTTTGCGACGTCCGAGCGGTCCGCTGCCGCCGGTGTTGCTGCGATCGCACTACTCTTCAAGGAACGCCTGGCCATAAATCTCCGTCCTTCAGGGACGTCTCCCCCCGCTTCTTTGTTTTATTTCTCCTCCTCCTCCTCTTCTCCACCTTCCAAGACCCACCTTCTCCAACCATCGTCACAAACAAAACCCCCCGGGCCGTGCTTTAAGTTCCGTTTATAAACGTATATACCCACCCTACACGCGCGCACACACGAGCCGTCCTCTCTCTCCAATCGGTAGGACAATACGAAGCCCTCTCTAACACACATGCCCCCTCCACAAACACGGTGAACCGTCCCCCCTTTAACCTCCTATTCCCCCTAACCCCAGTTTTCTCCTTCTATCCCCCCACCCCATGAACGTCGTTAAATTGAAAATCCGAGAGCGATCACGGTCCCCTTTCTTTTTTCCATTTGCACGGGGACCTTCTCGATGCTCCATCATTTCGCCGCTGGATGGGCCCCGCCTTTCCGCCGGCGCCCATTAACGGGACCGCGCTGAGGATACATTTTGGTTGTTTTTCCCCTCTGTTCTTTTGGTCGCACTGTTTTTCGCCCTCGTTCGCGAAGTACGCCATCGTAATTATTTATTCTATCAAACCCAGGTGTATTTGTTATAAAAGAAGAGGTTTTTAAGCTGGGTTGGATTCGTCACTCGAGACCAGTCCAAGTGACGGGCTTGGAAATTACTGTTGTCACCCTCAAATAGGGTTGTTAATTGGTTCAAAACAAAATAAATTTGTGATTTTTTGTTGTTTCTATCACACGGAGATATTTTTCTGTACGTAATCATATTACCTAATAACGTGGAAGGAAAACTGTCATAAATCAATGTATACATTATAGAAAGAGCTAGAATTTTACAGGATTTGTTTCTATCTGTACTCCCATGGAGATTATCATTAATTAATTTGGATTTGTGTTATGTATTATATTTAACTTTAAAAAAAAGAAAGTGATTAATACTCATGGTGAGTGAGCTCTCATTGAAAATCTGTTCCATTGACATTAAACTCGAGTATTATTAGCAACTGCTTTTAATTTCATAATTTGGAGTTATTCTTTTATCTCCATGCATCTACCAGGACTCTATGCATCCAGTTTGTTAGATTTATCAACATTAATATACTGCTTACTTTTGCAGCATTCATTGCAAAATTTCACGTTTGGTTAACATGAGTTAGAGTTCACCAAGCCTCACTGAATATTACGTCCTATCCTGTATCTCCCATAGTCCAAAGTTCGATTGGTGTAAATGTAGGTATTTTTCCTCTTTTGGTTGCAGGAATCCTTTCAAGTGTTTACAAAGCCTATTTCTCCCGCGTGAGGAAAAGTGATGGGACTCGAACAAGTGAATGAAATCGAGAGCGCTGGTATCTTGAGTTATTTTGGCTTCGTTCTTTCTTGTCTCCATTTCGCCCCCTCTGTAGAAATCTATTGCCCTTTTCCATCCATAAAGAGTGGGGCAACGGAATAATAAACTCGATCGTGCTCCCACAGGGTAGTCTGGGGATGAGCAAGAATCTCAGGAAAAATAAATAAGTTGTTTAATCTACTTTTTTGGCTCTTCTGGGTCTAGACTTATATAGTGGCTGTGAAGCATTTCCACTAAATTGGTCTTATCTTGACCTTTAAAAAAAACAATTGGTTCTAGTTTTTCTGTTTCCGACTCTCCCCTTTATTTGATTTCTCGAACAAAGGGGAAGTTGGAAAGCACTAAATCGGTGGATCATTTTATGAAGTTACAACAATATTTGTTATCCATGCCAATATTCAGTGGCTTCTCTGTTTCGTTTTCAACGAATCTAAAGCAGCGAATCAATTTAGATGCGCCAAATCGGTTCGGGTGTGCATTTCTCTCGCCTGGTGATAAAAAATACTGATATTGTAGAAAATTAATTTTCATAGTCCGTTAAAGAAACATGTTTCGAAATTAACTTTTTTTTGCCTTAATGACTCAACAGCTACCAAATTCATAATGAAGTGCGGTCTGCAATCTTCGTGAGATGATTCGATCCCTTCCATATACCAGCATTCTTTTATGTTTACCCTAATTACGATATCTGCTGAGTTTGGTTTACGTATAGTGTATTTGAATTCTGAGTGGGTGAACGATTAAGGCAAATGAACGTTTTATTAAGGACGTGCCAATTGAAAACGATCACGCTCTCATGTTCCGTTGGGCAGGTGGCGAACGAACCCCAACTTCAAGTTTTTTCCTGGATGCCTTCTTGCCACGGTTATAAAAGTATCATGGTGCCTTCCTCTTCCGTCGCAGCATGACGTAAATAATTCACAGGTGTAACTAATTTCATTTGCCTTATCGCACGGGATTTGATAGAATTTTTGAGCTCCTGAAGAAATGTTTACCAGGGATACGCGTTCCATTAACTCGAGAGCGAGGAGCACGGCTTCGGAACGAGCAAGGGAAGAAATGAAAAAGGAAACAAACAGGACTCGCATTAGCGCATCTGCGTTCTTGTTCTCCTCCCTCTGCACTCCACCCATCTTCTTCTCCCTCATCCTCCTCCGTTCACCCTCCATCTCCCTCATGCTCGTTGCGCGACGGCGCAAATGTTATTCCTCCGAAACGGTTCGCGATAGAATATCCGAAAGCGATGTATTTCCCGCCCGCTACGTGTCCAGAAAACACAGCGGAGCCGAGGAGTGAGGGGGAGGGAGGAGGAGAGGTGAGGGAAACAAGCCCCTTTCTACCCTCTTAAGCCGGCAAGGAAATCCCGCCATCGGTTAAGATCGTGTCGCACTTGCCCGCCAACCCACTCCCCCGTACCCACGCCATAAGGAGTCACGTCTGAGACATAACCCCCGCGCCCATCCCCAACCCTACACCGGATCCGCAATATAAGATGGGTGGGGGGCGAGAATCTTTCATTCTCCTTTCCCTCCTATCCCCTTCCACATTTCGGTCCGCCTCCTGACCGCCCAGTCGTCTTCGGCTTTGCAGTTGTGATTCCTCCTCCTCCCCCATTCCCCGTTCTCCTCCCCTCAACTCGCTTTTGTTTATTTTCATCGTCTCTCCCGCGCTCCATTCCCGAAATGACCCTCGTTCAATATATACTGCCCCACCTGCATCCGACCTCCTCCTCCGTCTTCCTCTGGAAACAGAGTTCCCGCCTGATCTCAAACGCTGCGCAAATACGTGATCAGATGCGATTGATTTCGGTGACGTTTTCTCTCTCTCACTTCATCCCATCTCCAACCATTCGGGAGCGGGGATGTGGCGTGTGGGGAAGGGGGAGTGGCGAATGGGTTTTGGTGCCCCCTCCAACGCAAGTCGCATCCCCGGCGAGAGGTCGGGTTTCCCCTTTGGCCTCTCCTGCCTGCTCTTTTGTTTTTGTTTGCCTTGCCGTTGGAACGATATTTTATTTTTCCTCTTCTCCCGTCAAAATTGTTTCGATGGAGTTCCGCCTTGTCAGATTGAGGCACAGAAAAAGACGCAGCCAAGTATCACGGGACAAGGTGGAGTGCGTGAAATCAGCGTAGACGGGAGTTCAAAATGGGGGAATGACACTTTTTTTTGCTTATACGCTGTGAAAGAGTATTAGGTTTACTTTAGTTTTGGATTTTCGATACTCAAAGGAAACTAAGTAAATTTTATTGTATCATCGGGATGAGATGAATAATGTTGTGATGTTGATGTTACTACCAAGTTATCGTATGCAATGAAATCTTTTTAGGTTTTTGGAAAAAAATCTGAGTTCATTTATCTGAACTTATTTAGTTAATGGAGGAATTTCATGACTCTTATAAACTGGGAGCTAAACTGCGAAATTGTATTTATACATACGTATTCCTATATTCGTTTTTCTTATTTAATCTTAATGTATATTTTCTTGCTAGTGTTGTGTGCACATTTAGAATATCACATAACTTAGGAACATAATATAGTCTTCGCATGACTTTGAAGAGCTAATTTTGTTATTATTTATAATAGTTATTAATTTTATTATTTATTAGATTATACATAAGTTTAATCATTAATAAATAGTACAAGTATAAATACATGTTCGTTTAAATATAATAATGATTATCTTTGAATTTAACGATACGATCAAGCTGATAAACCAAAAACCTTAATAATTAACTTATTATGATTGCATATTTTGGGTCGCGGTAGTCCAGGGGGTAGAGCGTTGGACTACTGTCCGGAGGGTCCCGGGTTCGATTCCCGGGCACCTGCAGCTCTACCCAAGCTATGTGATTTTTCGGGGACCAGGTCTTCCTGGGAAACCATAACCGGCGCAGGGAAAGGAACTGGCCCCCCTACCCTGATGTGTGAACATTCACACGCCGTCGGGCTTAATGCTGGGTGAACTCTGCCACCACCTACCAAACCGACCTTCGGGTTGATTACCGTGTTAATGGTGTTTTTATTGCATATTTTCAATTTAGATTTTTTTCATGTGATTAAAATCTTTTCATTGAGCCGCAATTGTCATAAAAATGAATAGAGTAAAACCTTTGACTTTTACGATTGTTTTCGTCAAGTGAAAATATAAAACGAGTGACTAACTGTAGAACCTATTGAAATTTGACAGTTTATAACAGTAACCGAACCCCTGCGAATAGTTGCGTGGAGTGTAAAACTGCTAACGATATTGCTTATGGATAGGTTCTATTTTCGAAGTAACCCATGAAATGTGAAATTCAGTCGGAAATAGGCAATTAATTTTTATATTTATTCTGGTCCGTCGGTAAAATTAAAATGGAGGTCTTTAACCCACTCTCACCTGCATTTTCTCCAAGAATTGTAGTTCCTATTTAGTAGTTTAACTTAACTATTTTTTTATCTTTCAATGGTGATATACTAGTAAATGTTTTCTTTTCTTTGAATTCAATAGTGTATATTTAGGTTGATTCCATTTATTTACATTCAGTTCATATGTTAGTCCGGCGACATTTTAATGCATAGTCTTGGTGATTCATTGGATTGCATGGTTTTGATTTGATGGCATAATAATTAATACGCCTGCTTTATATTAACGTATTCCTAGCGTGTGGTGTGCTAAGCCTTAGATAAGTAGGGTCATTAGCGTCCTCTTAAATAATTATGGCTTCAAATTTGATAATTACTGCAGAGGTCAATATATGTACATACTTACACCCTACAATTTATTGTCAGGAGAGTATAAAATTGGAGTTAGGAAAGAGAAAAATCTGGCTCTGCCATTAGGCGTCTTAGCCGAAGGGAAGAAGTTTTGAGTATTTCGATCACAACCAACAGCCGGCGTAGCTCTGGTATAATACTTAATAATGTTCCATGCAAGTTGGGCCGAAATCCCTTTATCAGAAAATTTTATTTGCGTGTAACGAATATGTTCGATTTACTAGATATTGCATGTTGTAATACTTTTTAGAGTATTTTCTAACTTCAGCCCTCAGCACAGGCTCCTTTCTATGGCCGTTTCCTTTCGCAGTACATATATAGTTCTAATATTACGTTTCCTTTTGTATTTAGCCACGTAATTAATTCGTACTCCCGCTGCACTCCTCTTGAGGAATGCTTCGCCCACAAGCGAGACTCGAGCGAGAATGAAAACCATGCATCACGCCTCTGTGTCTCTTTCCTCGCGTGATCCACTCAACGCCAAGAGTAAAAATACACGCTTCCTCTGCGCCTTCAATCACAAGGAAGGATGGAGGAGCATCATCACCCACTAACGTGACAGCGTTGAAAAAAGGTCCGGACCACCGTGGACCCGCCCCGAGGCTCTAAAGAGCAAGCATGCTACTATAAATACACTATTCACACCTTCCCAAACGTGTTGCCTACTCACGCGTGCGAGGGTGCGAGAGGGGCTTGTTTGTGAGTGTTTGCGGCTTTCAAGGAGGCCCTTCATTCCGTCCTCGCCCCTCTCTCTCCCCCTTGCCATCCCCTCGTCGTTCTCCCTCCATCCGACCCTGCCTCCCTCCAAACCACCCCTCGTCAAACCCCAATGGATCAAGGGTCCCACGGGGAGGTAGTGCGTGAGAGGGGTAGGGTGAGGGGGTTTCGAAGGGATGGGAAGGCCGTTACCCTCCAATATTTTCCCACCCCCCAAGGTGTGTTCACGGCAGCCTCAGAAGCGGGAGAGGTTTTTAGGAAGTATTTTTCTCGGAAATCTTTTACGAGGAGATGGTGGGCAAAACCCCTATTCGTTATTGGGTGAAGAAGCATGTTTTCTACACTACGATTTATAAAATACAGATTTATCGTCCGGGAGAAATTCGTTCTCGGAGAACGGCTCGTTCGCGAACAACTTCATAGGTGTCTTAGTTCGCTTGAGCAACAGAAATTGAAAATAATGTATCATTATTGAAAAAATAAATGTATTCCTTGGAGATTTCAAGTTATCATTTTTTTAGGGAATCATACCACTTTAGGGAGGAAGTGATAATTTTTGCCATCTGATTATTAGACCAACTTAGCCTATAAATCGGAATTTATCTCTTAGTAAAATTAGTCTTCAAAGTCTTTTCGTACGCATCCTAAATACTGCAACACCCTGTACTTCAGCAAATAATTCTCTCCCAAGATTTCTATCAATTTTCCAAATCATAAATCTCCACATTCGATAGCCGCCCATCATGGTCAGAATTGACTCTATTCCATTTCATATTAGAAATTGCATACTTCATTATACCATTTAATAATTTCTCCGAACAACCTTCTCTCCTCCCCAAATATGACTTGAACTTCGTTTGTTTTCCTCTCTGTCCATTTTATTTTTTGCATCCTTTTTCTTGTCCGCAACTCAAAAGCTTCCAACCATATCGTCTTGCCTCAGAAACTGAGCCATTCAACACGACGCTCTATTTTTAACGAATTGTGTTTTAGGCGAAATATGGTATAGCATAATAATAACCAAATTATTATGCTTTTCCACTAGATATTGATTAATTAAACGACAGATTAGAGTATGTAGATGCTGTAGTGCATCGAAACCAATCGTTTAATAAATTAATAATGAGGGAAAATTGTTATCATTTGGTCATTAATATTCCATTTCTAAGTTCTTACAAGGTATTTATTTCCTGAAATATTTCGCAAAGATCTTTGCTACCAACTCCTTCCCTTTTGTAATACCTTTTTCACCTAAACTCGTGCTTATAATAAAACACTTGCCACTTAGATCATCATTTTGATAACATATAATGAATAGGCTAACTCCTCTGACATTTCTTATGCCCTACAAATACAATGATGAGGTTAGCCTTCCTGTTTTTTAAGGATCTCATAGCTTTTTTTTGTGAATAATTCTCATCTCAAAACTAGCACACTGATTCTGGATTGCGCTAAGCAGTGATTGGAACTCTAATTTTGACTGGCCAATTACTGCTTGATCATTGGCAACTTTAACCAATTCGATTACCTACTGCCCCCTGTCCTTCCCATACCTCGCTTGTAATTTCTTCCGCAAATACACGTAGCATATTTAATAGGACAGATGATTATGAACATCCCTGTCTTGGTCCCCCCCCCGCCTAGCACGTCCATCCCAGGATCCCCGGTCGCCACCCATACTTTTTCAGTGGACACTTACTTACAAAGGTTCCGAATGAGTCGTCCACCCCACTCATTTTCTGCAAACTTTTCGTTAAGTGTTCCCAATTCACTCCATCTTAACCCACATTTAAGTCAACGAAGGAAAAAATACCTCGTATTTATTTCTATATCTCGTACCTTTCTATTAGTGACCCCATTACTGTTATGAATCGCGCATACCCCTCCCCCCTTTTAGTTTACTTTGATCTACCCCTTAATTTTAATTAGCTTTATTTCAAGCCTATTTCCTTATGATCATGGATATTAGCTTTTACTCGTACAAAATAAAAATTACTGACCCTCCCATACAGCTGCGTTACCATTTTTTCGAATTGGCTAGAAAACTTTGCAAAATAATTCGTGTTTTGCCAATTATTCTGGCCAATATCCTTCCTGATGCTACTCCACGGGTAAGGGCAATCAAGAGACCCTTGACGTAAGCTCCTCTCCTCGATGTCATATTCTATTCTACTGTATGAATTTGACCCGAATATGACCCTCCAGCGGTCAAACAACATTATTCTGGTCCGTTATTTTTCTCTCCTACCATAGTACGATGGGGGTAATGATATATTTTCAACATCACTTCTAAACCTCCTTCCAATTCATGCAAGAGATTTAATCTCTATTTTAACTTTCGCTCCGTGAGTGATTTCCACTCTAGCTCCTTTAATATTCTAAATACGCTTCTAAGTATATCATAACAACCTTTTACAAGTCTAGCTCCTCTACGCTGTACGCGATATACGCCATATAATAGCAGAATATTCCAAAAGAGGCCTAGCCAACTAATACAATATATCTAATATATATCAAAACAATTGTGCCCGTAGGAAAATATTATTTGCTTTCAAAATCTGATGGAGTAAAATATGTTTGAATAAAATAAAGGATTAATTAAACTTTTTGTACAAAGGCGTATTAAAGTCTAGTTTTCTCATACCTAGCATTCCTTTTTTTACAAGCCCTCATGTTCAAAGTAGATACCATAGTACTTGTTCAATATTTGATTTCATGCATTTAAAATATTTTTGAACATGAGGGTGGGTTTCGTTTTTCAGTTTAAATTATTTTGGATACATTCATTTGGAGTTCGTCCCTACAAAGATAAAAAAAATTGCTTTTAATTTATGCTCCTGCCCCACCCTGTACTCATCTAATAAAAAGCAATTACCAATGATTATTTGAATGTTGTGAAGAAATACTCGTTGCGTGGTGTTTTAATAACAATTGTCCTTCAACATCGATCCATCATCTGGCCTCCGCTAAACTTCAAGAGTGCCCACTAGTACGTTCACGATTACACGCTACCGGTTTGCGAGAAATTGGTCTGACGTCCCCGTCCCATAAAACAATTATGACCGGCTCCGCCATGTGCTTCTGCCGAACTCCACGAGAGCTGCGCACTTTGCTGCAATGTGCGAAAGCACTTTAGCCCCGACTGCGACAATATCAGGCGGCATAACATCATTTCCTCTTCAACCAACCTTCGCTCATGCCCTCGCATTGTTTGCGGCCCTACCGCTCGCCACCGCCCTCCCCGATAAAAATGACTGCCTGCCATCGCCAACTCGTATGATATCAGCCGGTGCCCATCGTCATTCCTTTTCAACCCGCTAGGCTTCCGCGTTTGACACCATTGTCACTGGAGTTGCAGGCGTTACGGAGTGAGCATACAGTTTGCACCGGGACTGTTGTTTTTGTCTTTCCAGAATGTTCTCTCCGTCGCTTGGTTACGTGGGAGTGATCAATTGAGTTTCCTTTAGAAAATACCATGAACTCGCAAGATCCCAGACATAACATTTGCGGAGTAGCTTCCCCGTCTGCCAACCCAATGGTCGCGGGTTCAATTCGTTTTGGTGTGGGTTTTCCTCCACCTTGGGTGTTTGTAATTGTGTTCATTATTATCAATGTTAATTTTCCGATTCAAAGGCCAAGAAGTGCTGTTTTGGGACTAATGCCAAAAAAATAAAAATAAATAACACGTCCGCGATTAAATCTAGTTTGTATCCTTTTCTGGAATCGTTCTTCCTCATTTTTATGTGGACGGCGAACCGTATTAAGTGATTTCGGAGACTTGAATACTTATACCTATTCATTCGGAGGGGTTGAGTAATGCCATTCTTTTTTCATCCCTGAGTAGATAAATGTGACTTAAGAATTGAAACTCAATTTCCATGAGTGGCTCACATATGTTTCAATTCCCGCAACTCATACAAAAATATTTCTAGGTATTCGTCACAACGACGGACCATTTGTGCCACAAACTTCACTTTTAAGTATCACGTCAGGCTTATCTCACGTTTTCATTGTGAAATCCATGCCCTTAGTACTCTTAAATGAATTTGCAACGCCATAGTTGAAATGGCTGGATCTGTAGCCTATTCTAAAAAGTTAGTATATTTACGATTCCATGGTCGTCCCCAAGCTGATTTAGTCAGTCCAATTTCCTGATTCATTTTCATGCTTTAGAATTGTTATTCGTCGAAAACTATTTATATTTGATTTTTGTGATTATTACAGTATGAGTGGCATCATGTATAGACGTGTGAGTGTATATTGCATTGTGTATATATATATATATATATATATATATATATATATATTGAGCGGTAGTGGAATGTTGAAGATGGTAATAGAGGGGAGAATGTTGGGCAAGCGAGGTAAGGGTAGGAACAGGATAGGGATGTTGGACGGGATGAAGGGAGGAAAGAAGTACACCGAGATGAAGAGGGACCTGATATAGATTAGTTTGCAAGGTGGGGAGTCACAAAATGTTTATTTGATAGTTGTGTCCATAAAAAAAACCCTACCTTAACCGGTAGATTACCTAATAATACATGTATACATGTATGTATCGTTGACTGATACCGACGTGACCCACAAGTATATCTCACAATAGGGATCGAAGTTTCGGTGCCGTAACCACATTTTTAGTGGAAGGAAGTAGAGGATTCATTACTCTCCGTTTTTATTAACTCTTCCTCACTCACTCGTTCGTGTATATTAAAACTTGTATGCTTCCGGTTAGTCTCGTACCAGTGAAAAATGCAATAACTATGATTTTTCTTTGTGGTTCCGCCTGAAAAATTATACATTTTCGGAAAACAGTCCCTGTTGCACACTAATTAAACATCAAACGGGGTCTTTGCATTTCCCTAGGCAAGATATCGTGGGTAATTTGGCGAGGCCGTTCGCCCTGTATTTTCCAATAGGAACGAAAGTACGCTGCCTCAACCGCCGAGAACCAGGGAACACACCCACAAACACGAACCAGCGCAAATAGACAAGCTCAGGGGTGGTCCGAAACCAGAGGAGGTGGAGGGGTCCGGGAAAGGAAGCTTGCCATCGTCATGTATACCTGCAAGCCACCCCCTTACCATTCCGCATCCTCTGTTAAATATCGAGTAACCCGCCATGAAATGTAGTGCGGTATCCTCCCCGTGTTTGAGCCCAAATGAGTGGCCATGTTTGGTCACGGGGAAAGGCAGAGGTAGATCGCCGACACGATTGAGGGAGCGGTGGGAAGGGAGGATACGATGAAGGCAGGGAAACCAACAAAGCATCCTTCCTAAACTCAGTGAACGGGGAGAGGGTATTGCCGTGTAATGCCCAAGGCGCGAGGTCCCGGAAATCCTCGGTCTCCAGCCGTAAATCGTGACTCATCCCTCGCACTTTACACCCAGAGCTGTCACGGGTAGGTAATAGTCAAGGAGGGGCACAAAGCCGCCGAGTGCAGTGTGGGAATTTGCACCGAAAGCTGTCTCTGAACGTTGAGCGATTTGTTGATCTTCCATTCCATTTAAATACATGTAGTGCCATCCCGTATAACTTCGGTGAATTCAAATGAATGGTACCCATCATTAACTCAATTTTCTCAAAAAAGCCTAATAGTTGAAACACTTATGAATCTGCGCAAGATCATCACAAATGCAATTTAATATCACAGTTTTATATTTGTGGTCTAAAATTATACAAGTTCTGTCCAAAATATAGTGGGACTAAGTCGATGTAAAAAAAATTCTTGCCAGAATTGTTCACATTATGCATTCACTCAAAAGTCTTCGAAGTAGCACCCTTGATGCGTCCATTCACCGTTGCCAGCGGGTTTTCCACCCCTCGTCACGGCCTGTTGTAACGCTTCCACCGAGTCGTGTTGACGTCCTTTCAGCACCGATTTGTGGCGGGGGAAGAGGAACAATTCTGGTGGGGCATAGTCTAAAAAATTTGGATCCTCAGTCACAAGGTCAAGAAGTTCTTGGCAGATCCAGGTGCGAGTTTCCTTCTGTTCGTCCGATAGAACTCTCGGGACCAACTTCGCACACACCTTTCTTATTCCCATATTTTCGGTCACAAGTCGATGCGCATTACTTTTAGGGATTCCAAGTTCATCATAAACCATGCGAACACTTAATCTGTGATCTCTGTTCAACAAAGCCTTCACTCTTGCAAGATTTTCTTCACTTTTTGCGGACGAAGAACGTCCTGAATTTTGGCATCTTCAACATCTTCTCTACCCTCCCAAAAGAACTTTTGTCACTCAAAAACACACGATCTACCCATGGCGTCATCACGCCATAAGCTGACTTGAGCCTGCCATGAATCTCTGTCCTAGTTTTTCTCAGTTTCACGCAAATTTTGGTGGCGCAGCGCTGTTCCAATAACAGGTTCATGACGGATTGGAACGAGGTTACGTTATAGGGATTTCGAAAACGAACGATCCGCACTCCGCAAAGGCTAAGAGTCAACTGCCACTGGCCCTTAGCCTTTCCTGAGACTCTCCTCCGTCGAACCCAGCCAGAGAAACCGCCGCCCATCCGTCCGTCTATCCGGAAAAAATATGCCCTGCTAATTTTAGGACAGACTTTGTATTTTTCATATGAAAAGTTGTTTAAAATATTACGCACTCCTTTGTACTTGATTCCATTAACTATTTTTCGGCCCGAATATTTATCTACCTTGAGATGACTGTCAATCCTAGAAGCATTTTGGTAGACATGAAATAGACGTACGTAATTATGCGGATCAAGTAACATGGTTTTTTCTTTAGCAAATTCCTGAAGATTTGACTGATTTTAAATACCCCGTCGTGCAAATTTTGTTTCCGTGGATTAAGTTTACAGTCTTCTCATAGGTACTAGAACAATTTTTAGATTCACTAATTTATCCTGCTTATTAGGTGTTTTCTGACGGTAATTAAACCTGTAACAATATCTTGAAGATATGCTCGGTCTGATGTAGGATATATTGCAGGTCTTAAATTAAATATGTTTACCCTTCCGTTCCTGTAAGATGTGAATATATACTTCTACATTTTATTTGTCTTCATCGGTTTCCTATGTTGCCATTAACTATGGAATTATATTATATCCAATCGCTTCAGTATAATTTCGTCAGCATTGATTGCTTACACTCTTGTGTAGTATATTATGACTGGAGATATAAATGAAGAAGAGTATACTTAATATATCATATATTGTGGCATTTGTTAATCTCAATGGATTGAACATTAAAATAACTACACAATCGTCGTTTTGTAGCTATGTTAAGTGTTGATTCATGAGCTGAGACCAATAGTATTTTTGTTTAAAACGTCCTTTTTCATATTCATTGTCGAAAATAGCTATTTTTATTTCCCCTGGACGCTAACAAAACAGGCAGGTGTAGTAAGGCGTTTGCGTGACATTTTGCAATGGTTTTGGTTCTGGAATCACTCTCGTGTATGATTTGTCCATTCCAATTTTCATGAACACTTTACTGAATGCCCAAAGTACCAAGGCTTACCTTTCATAATTTGATTTTTTAAATAACCAGTTATTTAAATATTTAGAAATCAATTGTAATTAAACAGTTAAATTATTAATTTTTTTCGCAACCGTCAATGTCCTATGCGGTACTCTTAACAGCACTTTCTTTTCAGTACAGATGGAAAATGTCGTTTTGTACTGAGGAAAGCATTCATATAGTCGAAACACCTTTCACAGCACCCGTAATTTAGCTGCAGTACTTTTAATATTAATGAAGTTTGCCTATTTAATTTACCCGCTTCATATTTACTCGCTTTCCGAAAAACGTAGGAGACAACAGAGAGATACGTGGGAGAAGTTCGGTGGTAGGGATGCTAAATGACTTGAGCCACGCGTGAGAACTTTCCTGTGAAGGTTGGGAAGACGCCGGGGCTTCTTGTTTGCATGTCATCATTTTTATTCTTTCTCATCTCCTCCCTCCACCACATCCCCTCTCGTCATATCCGTATTATGTGCGGTCCAAACATTACCCTTCTCATGCATCCTTTTTCTCTCCCTCCGTCGTCGTCCTTTCTCCTTCCCACCGGCGAGTCCTACTCTAACGTTTCCTAGGACCGTTTCTTAGTGAAGGTCCCTCAGTCCCATAAAGGTGGAGAGCAAGCATGCTGGTAGATTGTTTGTGTCAGTAATTTGAGGGTTCGTTTGGCGGGAGCTGATTGCATTTGCAAAGGATAGGTCGGAATATCGCGCAGGAGAATATGTACATTCTGCCTCGCAAATTTTCGCTTACAGAAAAAGTACTTAAAGAAAAAAAATCCCATTTGTTTATATTTTAGGAAGATCGCCGGTTATTAGTCTCTTTTTATTCTGATTTCACGTTTGTAAGGCAAAATGCAAAATGGTTTTTTTTTATATCAGGTCTTCAACTGGTAGAAATGCTTCCTTTTTTATTTTCTTGAATGTTAGCACATTATTATGTTATTTGTGTAATATTTGCTTTAATTAAGAATTTTTACTTGTTTGGATTTTTGTTGCATAATATTTTCTCTAATATTGTAAAACGGAATGTTTTTGGATTGCATAGCAACTGAATGTATTTTGGGGAGAAGGAAACAGTTTTGTTTGCTTAACTTACAATAATGTTAAAAATTTGATTTAAAATTTTTATTTTACAATGGAATTTGTGTTATCTGGATATAATCTGTTTTTATCATTTTTCAAATGATATATCAGTTTTAACTTATAGTTATTGATAGTGAATTTGTGGAGTGACTTGTTAGCGTCCATGCTGGACATCCAGGTTCGAACCCCCGTCCATGGTGTATTACATCTCGTCTACATAAATACCCTGCGAGCCACCAAAAAAGGTGTGTGGCAGGGGATATAGCACCAAGAGGAAAGGGTAAGGGATGAGGGAGTTGGGTTTTTTGAATAGATGGGGGAACCTGTTTAAAAATATATGTATTTCTATATACAGGGTTCGTCCGGAATATAAGTGTACTGAGCTCAGGAAAAAAAAATTATTACACTTTTACATATCTTAAGCTAATATTCCTCAAAATAGGACCCTTGTGAGTCGATACACTTGTTCCAGCGGCGTTCCCATTCCTGGAACGCTCCCGCGAAGGCATCATCGGGAACCTCTCGAAGACACGTCGTCACGGCCTCTTTGACGGCGTTCAAAGTCCCGTATCGCGTTCCTTTCAAACTCCTCTTTATCTTCGGGAACAGAAACGTTCTCTAAAAAATGTGGATCATTTTTGCAGTGATCCGCAAGTTGTGTCGCGATTTCCAAACGATTGAGTCTTTGATCATCACTGAGCACTTTCGGCACCAACTTTGTACAAATTTTTCGCATCTGTAATTAGTCCCTAATAATCTCGTGCACTATTGTTTTTGGCACATTACACTGCTCTGCTATCATCCGAACACTAAGACGACGATCAGAGTTCAGTACATCGCGAACTTTTCGCACATTTTCGTCGGTGAGTGTCGTTGATGGGCGTCCAGGCCGTGGTTCGTCGTCGACCTCTTCTCTGCCCTCCACGAACATCTTGTGCCACCGAATTTTCTGGAAATGGCTGACTACCCGTAAGCCTGGTTAATCATACCGACAGTTTCGGTAGACGATTTCCCAAGCTTTAACGCAAATTTGATGGAATAACGCTGCTCCAAAAACTTCGGCATCGCGTTCCGTGACGTGGGTCGAGCGTGGTGGTTCGCGTTAACAGAGCTCCTCACTACACCACAGCTCAGAGCCGACTGCCTTTTTCAGCGTCGCTTGCCAACATACCCCCCTCTAATTACAGCCCGTCAGAGCGGTGCTGGGCGCGCCTGGAGCGGCGGGAAAAAATCAGTACAATTATTGCCCAGGAGATGGCGTTAGGGAATTCACCAAAGGAGAAATAGACAAACACATGAGGAGAATGGACAGTAGGTTAGCAAGCATACAACATCATAAAGGATAGGAACGGTGCGTTTCATGGCACGCGTTGCCAGAAGAAGAGACGAGCCATATTGGCCAAATACACATTCAAACACGAAATCCCGCCATACGGCGAACAAATATTCATTCACATAGAAATAGAGATAAGGAAATGGGTGTGTTTGTCTATTTTTCCTTTGGTGGGTGTTAACAGCTCCCTAACGCCATATCCTGGGCAATGAATCGGAGCACTTTGGCGCTTTATAACATCGCAGATTTCAGCGTAAAGTACAATTTCTTGATAGCTCAAGTGGTTAGAGCATTCGCTCGGCAAGTGGAGAGATCCGGTGTTCAAGTCCAGGTCGAGGAAGATATTTTTACATTTGTGATCTGCTAAAATCCACCTTCCCCAACTCTCTTGTGTTCGTCCTTTATGTGTGTTCCTTTCCCATTTCTTTATCTCTATTTCTATGTGAATTAATATTTGTTCGCCGAGAGGCGGGATTTCGTGTTTGAATGTGTATACAGTATATATCTATATATATTTATATATATATCCACGCGCAGTCCCTAACGTGTACGTTAATACTTATGGTGGTGAACTGACTTCTGGGGGATTTCGACTATTATTTAGCCGTTGCCAACCTCCGGTCTCCCTGTAAGAGATTAATTAAAAAACATTAGTCATTTCGTTGAGTCCTGCAGTGCATCTTTCATTAAGAACAGAAACGTCCCGACTACAATTTTCTCTTCGCCAATAAAATTCTAAATAACCTCAATTAATGTCCATAGTTGAATGGCGTAAACCACCTCAGGCCATGTCCACTCTAGAGCTAATACTACCAATTTTATGTTTTATAGGAAGAGTCTTTCCTTATACCATACATTTCACAAACATCTTCACCGCCTAATCTCTTTTCGCTTTAATTTACAAAAATTCTCGTTTTTCAAAAAGAGTCGCTTTTTCGTGTATTTTTTTGTCCCATTTATTACAGTTTCCACTGAACTCCCGTTTTGTGGAGTACACCAAATTGGGTTAATGCACGAGGTTTTCTTTAATATTTTAGGAGATTGAGGGCAGCCGCATAAGCCTTCGGCCTTTACGACATCGGAAACGGTGGGATCACGTGGCGGATTTGGGTAGAAATGTTTATAAGACGAACTCGACAAGGGCTGGCAAAATTTCCTGGATTTTAGGTAGAAACTCAATTTCGAGTATTCAAGTTGGGGATTGACCTCCTGTTTCACAGTTATATGCACTCTCTGCCATATTTATTTTACTTGTAGTTAGTTATTTGATAAGAAGAAGGTATTTTATGTTCACGAAGATATTGCATGTTCGTCGTGGCGTAAAGTAGTCCATTAGGCTACTGAGCGTAGGACTTTGGTCGTTTAATCTGTACACCGCCAGTTCCTGATAGCTGTGTGATTTTTTGGAACTGGATCTTCCTAGAAAATCGTAGGCCTCGTAGTTTAATCCTCTATATTTTTCACATGCTGTAATTCGCAGCACAATAACGCGTTGTTCGAAGTTGGTATAATGATCGGGAAACATCTTCATTCCGTGTTAGAGGTGGGCATAATTTGATCCGGAGGTATGTCGAGAGCTTGTCTCCGCTCATCTACTGCTCCGCTTAAACGCATTTCACATTTTTGCGCTGCCTTTTCTCCCTCCCTCCACCTTTCTAGCTGCCCCACTCTTTATTTTCTCCAGATAGTCAATCGCGGGCAATGAAGGTTCTACCCCCTGAAAGCCTTAACACCACCCTGGAAAGTGCTCATAAAAAACTCCTCCGCGCTTCATTTCTTTAAACACGAATAGCGGCGACGGCGGCGAGCTCTTCTGGGGAAAGATGCGACGGCCGCACAATTTTATTTTCTGCGGGATAGCGCCCACATTTTTGTCTCACGTCCTGTCTCCCTCCGCGGTCCCTTTTTCTCCGCGAGGTGAGGGGGAGAATGAAGGTGGTGGTGGGAGGAGGAGAAAAAGTTCGTGAGAGGAAAAGGGAAATTTGAAGTGGGAATAAGGGAATAGGGAGCGTAGGAGAGATAGGAATGGGAGGGAAAAGGGGAAGAATTGGAAGAGAGGAGTTAGGGGGGGGTGCGTTGAGACGAGAGGAGAGGGAGAGAAGAAAGGGTAGGAGGGTAGAAGCTTGGAGATGATGGAAGGGACCGGGGGAGGAAACGACCCCGGGTGGGGTGACGGTGAGGGAGTAGGGACCGCTGGGCTGGGCGTGCGTACGAAGTCGTTGGCCAAGAGAGGATGGGGGAATTAACATAAAAAAATTAGAGGTGATATTCGAGGAAATTGAGGTAAAAGGGAGGAGGGAGTTGGGAGAAAATGGGCCTGGAAGACATTGAGGGAAATATCGATGCTTCTACAATCGATGTTCCCAGGCACCGTAATCGATTTATCGTGCCGGTTAGATCGCAATAGCAAGATTTTTGGTAACATTAACTAATCTATGATATTATTGCCAAATTGTTATGCTAAATTCTTTCTACTACTGCTAAACACTTAACTATCAATACAAGGAGAGTTAAAATAGCTGAAATATAACGCAAGCGATAGAAAGGATTTCATGCTTTTTATTGCGTACCAAAAATTATTTCGGAACCTTCTTGAGATTTCCAAATTTGGAAAACATCGAATCTCCATTAAAAAAACTGAGCAGCCCACCGGGTGAGGTCCTATGCGGTTAACTGGAAGTTGAGGGAATAAAAATAATCTTCTTCCCCTCCTCCCCTCACTATTCATTTGCGTCTCTCAAGACGAAAGAAGGGACTCGGGTTAGTAGTGGTGGTGGCGGCTATTAATTAAAGTCTCGACCGGTAGTTGCCATAGAGATTGGCTGCGTGTATTTCAAGGGATCCAATTTGCATACCCCTCACGACTTCAAGGAGGGTGTGGAGACTTAACTTCGTTTATGTTTTCTTGTTTGTCGTAACACTTTTTGTGTAGTTCGTTTTGTTTGTTTTTTTTATCACGGAGTGGTCGAGAAAAGTTCTCCTATAAGTTTCGGGATAATTTGGATTTGTTAGGGAGCCGGAGGGTTACTGGAGTTTATTAATGAAAATGTTCAATTAATAATCTGAAAAATTAGTTTATGGAGGAGATGGATTTTCTCTTGCCTTGCGGCGATTTTCTGAACTGCTTAGATTAATAAGGTCGGATGGCAGTGAACGTGTTATTCCTTATTTTCAATATAAACAGAATGGCGCCGATAGTTTTAATGTTTTTTCCTAAAGATTAACAAGATTTTGTTCAAGATAATTTTGAAGTAACCACGGCGATTAAGAGTATTAAATGAAATACATTATATCTATAAATATTGTATGCAATATTTTAAGGATCAAATGTAATGTACTAGGTAAATTTTGCTTAAATCTTTATTTGACAGGAATAATTTCTTTCTAACCTTACGTAGACAAACAGTACTTATGGCGTCATTAAACAAATCAAAATCGAGTGGACATTGGTATTTCAATCCTAAATTGGTTTACTGTAGGCTTCCATTCTTTTCTCTTCAGTGTTAATTCCCTTGCCCCCTTATAGCTTCTCTGTTTTACGTTCTTTTTAATTTGTCGTATGTACATATATCTTGGTCTTTTTCGTGTGATTCCCCCCTCAAATTTTCCTCATATTACGTATATTTTCCTTACTATCCTGTGCTTCAAGGGTTGTCCAATCCATGTATTTCATCTTTGCCTTAGAGTTCCCCATGTGCTCCTTCCTCATTCTCCTCTTGTGAATACTTCCTCGTTTCTAATAATACCTATCTATTTTATGTTCAGCATGCTTCTTTTCGCTGGTCCTCTTTCCCAGTGTTTAATGTGTTTGATCAGTTGAGTACCATACTCCCTGTGAAGGCTTTGACGAACTGCTTCCTTGATTACAAGCTGAGGTTCTTTGGAAATAGCGGTTACTTTTTTTTCATGTACGCCTTCCTAGCTTCAGCTGTTCTTTGCTTGATTTCGGTGGAGCTTCTTCCATTCCAAGTTATGCTGTTGTGCAGGAAGTTGAAGGATTTCACTTGCTCTAGCTGTACTCCTCAAATTGTGATCTCTACCATCATCTTCTCTCTTAAACGCAAGGATTTTAGTATACTTGTTGTTGATGCTGATAGTATGTACCCGAGGTATTATGGTACATGGTATAGTATGGCTGTTCTGCTTCAGTGTAAAGCATTGAGAGCTGTTTTCAGACCTTATCACGTTTCTGCTATTATTACGATAACATTTTTAACCCAGAGCATGTTTATTCATTAGCCATTCAACTTGGCTTCTTTGGTGTTCAAATTAATGTGCTTTCTTTATTACTAGATATTCGTTGAGTAGTGCTGGCGAGAGGTTCCATTCTTATATAATTCCTTTTTTTGGCTTCCATTTTGCTTCCATTTGTCATTTGCATATTTTTAACCTGATTCTTGTAGAGATACTATATCACCTCTTTTATTTGTAGTCTATTCTTAGCGCTTCTAGTATCACAGGCTTAAGGCCACCTCCCAAGTCCTTGAATTCGTTTGCAGGAGACTTTTTTCATACGATACCCTCTAGTCGAGTATTGCCTCTTTTGGTACTCGGTTTTTCTTGAATCCGTATTGAATTTTCGTCAAGTGTTCTCCTGTATTTTCGTATACTCTTCGGCTAAGTATGAGTGTTCACGTTGTACAAAATCAATGTATCTAAAGCAATATACTGATATTTAACTTGATCTTTTGGTTTTTAGACAAAATTTTGAGCCTTCCTTCATCACTGGGACTTTTAAAATACCTAACTTAGAATGAAAGTAAGTGGCGAGGTGGGTAGCTCAGATTCGCAGATGACCAAGTAGTGTTTAACCAGTCAAATCACGGAATAAGATATTATTGATTGTTTTAAAGGAGCAATGCGACTGGTAAGTAATTAATGAAGGAGTCAAGTTTTATTCGACAAATACAAAATGCTTATTTTTGGATAATTTTATTTGCTTTCTCAATCATGTGACCTCAAAGTATCTATCAAATAAATAAGTCAATTACTATATCCGAAGACATGCATTGAACTACTTGAAGTACATATATATTAAATCTGGATTCTATGAAGTTATATTCCGGGAGTGAATAATTTTAAGGTTCCGAGATTTGAATTCAATGTGAAGATTTCAAAATTCTTTAAAAGTATATTAAAACAGTAACTTGATCATTAGGGGGTTAATTGTTTAATTAACCGCAAAAATATGAATTTGTAATGCACTTAAAATCTTCAAGGTCTGATGGAGATTTCTAGGTTCACGACGGCATGCGATTTTAAATTAATGAATTGCACACACCATTCAGATAATAATGATAAAAGCTACTGTTCTTCAAGGGTAAATGACCAATATTTTCAAGCTTGAGTTGAAGTTGGCGTATTGATCCGTCGGCAATGACAGTTACTATTTCCTCAATGAAAAGCATAAGTCATTTCATGAAATACAATAGGGAAATAAAAAGTCTTTGCTAAAATTGTGTTTCCGTTATACCTTGCTTTAATTGTTGTTCGCTATTGTTTGGAAGAAATGGATTGATATATTATTTTCACATTGTCAAACGTTGTTTTTGTAACAAACGACACATCTTAAAAAATCCTCCAGGAAACCATCGGAGTCCGGACTCCGCCGAGCGTTTGCTCGCTAAAAATATGCGCTCCTGCCAGTCGCATCCGAGCTCTCGTTCAAATTCCTACCCTCTCCTCTTCATCACCTCCACTCGCACCTCGGTGCGTCATTTTCCTCTCTTCCTCCCCACACCGTCTGCAGTTGTACGATGTCTCCCGCCCCACTTGCTCCTTCCGCGCCAACTCCTCCGTCTCCACCCCTCCCTTCAACATTTACCTCCGACCTCACCCCCGCAACCCCCGGACCACCCTTGGACCCCTATTCCCAAGTGTCCGCTCCATTCATTAAGGAGCGAAAAGGTGTAAAGGGATGAGGGGAAGGGAGAGAGAGGGGGAGAGGGCGGCGTTCCGAAATGGGGGGGGGTAAAATTTGGACGGGGAGGAGAGTGTGCGAGTAGGTGGTCCGGGAGCCTTCGGGAGAGAAACTGGGGATGTACTCCGGTTACGAAGATAAGTATGAGGAACTCTAGCGGGAAGAATTGTAGAGGAGTGGGGTGGCGCGGTGTAAACACTCGAGGAAAAAATGATGGAAATAAACGAAAAAAGAGATGCGGTGGGGGGCATGGGACGTCGTGAGCCGAAAGTGAGGCGAAATAAGAAGCAGAGGGGAGGTTTTTCATTTCTTTCTCTCTCCCCACTCCTACCCGGAGAAGTAGTGCAGATAACTCCCCAGCGATTAATAAATTCCTCTGTCTCTTCCTCTTTTTTTCCTCCCACGAACCTCGCTCGGAGTCTAGACTTCTTTCCGGCGGGAGCGTCGGAGATTTCCAAAAACCCCGGAGTAAGCTCATGCGGTTTGCTCCGATGCACGGGGTAGCCGATCACGCAATCCACGGATTTTTTCTGTGCTCTCTCCTTTTCATTCTCGTATCGAACGGATCTCATCAAAGGGGTCTCCTTATTACGAGTTGATCATTCCGAAATATGTTTCTCGTAATTGAAAATGCGTCTTTGAATTGGTCGCTTAACTGTTTCATTCATTTTTTTCCTGTCGGAGATTAAAAAAAATGTCTTTAAAGGATTGATTCTTGGTAATTATGTAGAGCATAGCGTTTAAGTTGATCCGTATCAAAGAGAAGTATTCCGGCAACGAGTTCACTTTTTCTTTAATCAAAGCTTTTATTTTTTGTGGGACCAGATTTTCGTGCTAAATCTGCCGTACCTGTATGTGTTGTAGAAAAATGACTCGCTTCCAAGGGCTGTATTAATTGATATTTCCATCGTGTTAATGGCATTCTTTAAAAGTATTCATTTACATTTGACTCACCTTGTAATTTTTATTTTAAAATGGTTGAATTTAGTCGTGTGTCATTTTCATCCTTACCGTTCATTATGAGATCAAGATTTGCTCTAAGCAAAATGAAATATGAAAAAGAGGCCAGTATGTACTCGTATTTAATTCACAAAAGTATCTCCAATAAGGTAAAGTAAGGATTTTTTCAAAATTTCTCTCTTTAGTGTACACACTCAGCACATTAAAGAATAGGGTTCGTTGACTCCATTGTAAATTGAATTTATATAATATAATATCTATCTCCAATAACCACTAATATCAACGTTAGCCATCTATAAACTTGACCTGATAGCAATATCGTTAAATAATGGGCAAGTTATTTAGAGTGCATCGATACTTTAACTTTTAGCGTTAATTTATTCACTTGACTCGCACAGTGAGTGATCACACTATGGTTGATTCATCACAATTACTACATATTATCTCCGATCTCATCCTTCATTCCATTGACATTATTTAAAGATTGAACAGGGTTGTAAAATTACAACCTTATCTATTGACACACATGTAATTTCTTATCGTGCAAATTGCAGGGAATACTCCACATTCATCAACATGTTAGGAAAATATACTTACACGCCCACTTGACAAAGCAGTTTATGATGTGAAATGTTTTCAATAATTCCTTCAGATGTATTTCGAGTTCAGAGAATAGCTTCGCTCCACCTATACTTCTATATAAATTCGAGTAAGAATTTAAAACTTTGAAATTATCTGAAAATAAGGGCTCCTGACTACAGTTGTTAAAGCTCTACTTCCTTTGTGGAAGAACCTGGGAAGAATTCTTTTTGAAGGAGTCTTTACTAGAAACCTTAATATAGAAGCTCGATTGTTTTTATACGTCCTCTTTGAGCAAACGGAATTACGCCTCCGGGCTTCCGAAGGAAGAATTTCTAATCTTCTCTTCCATTAATACTGTACTTTTCACCATAGTCGCTTCATGCAAGAAGAATAAATCATTGCGGTGAGTTTTTTGGACTCTTTGAGTTTCAAAACAATTTTATACTCAAACATTTCGTGTGTAGCGAAAACAGAATCCGTGATGATCCCTCTTTTGCAAGATCATATTTTAACAATGGGTTTGTTTTTCTCTGGAACTGGGAAACATGTATATGTCTATCTTTTATCTTATTTTTTTGTTAAAAATTGCGTTTCTAGTAGGCATTTCCGAATGTGTTTGGAGTTCACTTATTTTAGATTTTGTAATTAAGCTTGACTTAGGCAGCAAGAATTTTGTGTTAAGGGATATAGATAAATAAAATGATTTCACATTTTACAGTGAATCATGGGCTTGTGACATGTCTCAAGATTATTGGTGCACGTTATTTTGTAGACTTATAGAGTTAAATCATTATAATTTTATTATAAATAGTCTACTTCCGTCGTCTATCCCTGCTGTTTATAGGAGCTATTTTTCACCATTTTTAAAAGTTCTTTATAATTCAAAAGTGTAAATTAGAGCATAACATTATTCCTTTAATTCACTTGTAATATATTGTGTGGTTGTTGGCAGTATTTTGAACACCCTTTCTTTTCTTTCAGGTAAGATCCATTTGGTTCTTGCTTGGCGTGGTCTGCGTTTTTGTCGCTGGTTGGTAAGTGAATTTTGAATTCCAGTAACACTCTAAAAATCATGTATATCATATTAATTGGATCACAAGAAACAAAAGGTAGTGACGAGGCTTGTATATATTATGGCTGTCACATAGCTCTGATCTCTCTGACCTCGGGAGACCACTGTGAGAAAGGCGGTCTTCACAGGCTATGGAGAATACGATGGGTGGTTAGAATGCATGTATCATCTTCTATTTCTATAATGTAATCAGTTCTTCTAAGAAATCACGTTAAGAAATTCAATTTTTAGCTTGATTCTTTTATACATAATTAGTGACGTTTCTTCTATATAATCCCTTTGTATAGGTTATTGCATGAGGATTTATTCTTTAATTCTTTATCAAGAGTACTTGCATATTTTTTTAATTTGGCTAGACGTCCTAAATGAGTATTAGTATATATCTCGCGCATGGTTCTTTTTATCCTAAAGTTTCTATATGAATTTCAAGTTGCGATCAATGCTGCCTAAATCTTGATAATCGGTGCAGATTTAAATTTTAATTTTGGCCGTAGAAAGTTCTTTTAATGTTCATCGTGAATCTTTGTACAGAGAAGAGAGGAAAGGGAGGGAGGGAGAGAAGGGGGTGGATTTTTCACGTTTTTGTCCAAATTATCTATATTGTCTTCACATCCAAGTCCCAGAGTATCACCTCCATTTCTTGAACGAATATTTTTTGCGACTTAAAAATATTTAAAAGCTTATCATCAGAACAGCCATGCAGGATTCCGAGAAACACTCATCACACGGTTACATTATGTTAACTACCCCGTCTGTAAAGCCAATTTGTAAATCTTCATAATAATTTTTGGATTAGTTAACAATTTCCCGTCGCCCATTCTCGCCTTCGACTCCGTGTGAACCGTCGTGGTGAGAGATATCCGCGGTGCTGTTTCTTTTCTATGATGCGCAATAACCACAGCTTATGATTTCGTGAATTAACATCGATGATCAAATCTTCCGTTCGTTATGAAATAGGTCCACACTGCAGCATAGGCATTCTAGTGCGTATAATGAAGTATTAATTTCCTCGAAGCTCAGAAGCGAGAGCGGATTTACTGTCACAGTAAACGCGCGGCATGATTCCCGTGCGGTTTTGCCACCTCGCCTCGCCCACCAAACCAAATCACAGGGGTGAGTAGTCAGCTTTGGCCGATCGTTAAGTTTACCACTTGTATCGGGTTCATTAATTCTCACGGGAGGGCGGAAATAGCCGGAGGGAGGTGAGGGTGGAGGGGGGGTAGAGAAAAAAAAGGTTGAAATTAAAACTCGGCCGTCCTGGAGCGGCGACAGGCATCGTCAAAAATGCCGCCGCTCCGCTCTCGCAGCAGCTTTGAGGGGGGGGGGGGGGACGCCTCCCGGGAGGGCGTGAATTAAATTTCGAATCCGAGGAGATCAACCGTCGCAGTTCGGCATTCGCCGAGCCACCGCCCTGCCCTATTGATTTGAAACGGCAGCGGGGTAGGTAAAAGCTAAAGCATTTCAGTGGCCGCCGTTCCCCCTCCTCTCCCTCTCTCTCGTTTTATTCGTCATCCAAGGATGTTTATCCTCAATTCCCCGAAATCTCATAATGGAAACATGATTCGGGTTTTGTTGTTTGCATTTCACTGTAGCCGTCGCACCAACGGTCTCATTTTCCTATCACTGCCATCCGAATGACATCGATCTTATCCAAGAGCCTTTATTCCGGTGTTTCTTTCTCTATTTTATATGCAATGGTGTTCATGCGAGAATTGAGGCTTAGAGCCTCTCGATTTCCATAATTGTGGGAATTATTCTGATGAAATAAGGCTTAATAATGAAAGAAAGAACCTTCTCAGGGTGAATCACCGGAGTGTATTGAATTGACGGAGAAAATTATTATCATATGATTTTCTCAATTTCGCGAATTATACACGGACTCATGAAATATTTTGCAATCCTCCAGTTTTATGCTGCTGATAATGTGGCATTTTTATATGATACCATTTTTGTTATGAAGCTACGTGCGATTTTCATTGTTTATACCGTAGATAAGTTCTAGCTGAAAGCCATATTTCATGCAACTCTCTTTCGGTGAATGCCTATCGTAAGGTACTTAATGGTTGAATCTTTATTCATGAATCTGTATCACTTGGGGTGAAATAACATTGTGATATATATTTTTGCAATGAAGCAGTCGTAAATTTTTGCAATAAAACAGTTACGTTCCAAAATGCACTAATATTATGCTATATATATATATATATATATATATATATATATATATATATATATATATATATATATATATATATATATATATATATATATATTAACATAGAATTAGAGATAAGGAAAGGGGAAAGGAACACACATAAAGGACGAACACAAGAGAGGTGGGGAAGGCGGATTTGAGCAGATCGCAAATGCAAAAATATTTTCCTCGACCGGGACTTGAACACCGGATCTCTCCACTTGCCGGGCGGATGCTCTAACCACCTGACTTATCGAGAGAACCTAATTTACACAGAGATCTGCGATCTTATAAAGCGCCCAAATGCTCCGAATATTTTGGCCAAGAGATGGCGTTAGGGAGCTGTTTCACCCACCAAAGGAGAAATAGACGACACACAAGAAGGGGAAAGGATAGTAAAAAAGCACTCACACGATATCATAAAGGATAGGAACGGTGCGTTTCATGGCACGCATAGCCAGAAGAAGAGACGAATATATATATATATATATATATATATATATATATATATATATATATATATATATATATATATATATATATATATACACTGATAAGTCATAACAAACACAGAAACCAAAACACAAAAGAGGAAAAACTCACTGGTTCTCGAATTTTCGGTGGTCCCACCACCTTTCTCAAGAGGTTGAGAAAGTTGAGTTCTGTTCCTAATTCCTCTTGAGAAAGGTGGTGGGACCACCGAAAATTCGAGAACCAGTGAGTTTTTCCTCTTTTGTGTTTTGGTTTCTGTGTTTGTTATGACTTATCAGTGAATTTACATTACACGTTTGTGGGTTTTCCAAAAAAGTGTATATATATATATATATATATATATATATATACATATATATATATTATTGGTAATCTACCGGTTAAGGTAGGTTTTCGGATGGACACAACTATCAAATAAATATTTTGTGACTCCTACATTCTACATCAGGTCCCTCTTCATCTCTGTGTACTTCCTTCCTCCCTTCATCCGTCCAACATCCCTATCCTGTTCCTGTCTTTTCCTCGCTTGCCCAACATTCTCCCCTCTATTACCTTCTTCAACATTTCACTACCTCGATACGCCTTTCATCCATTTTTCCTGCCTCCATGGAAAGCCCCTTCTCCACTACCATATGTCGAAGTTTCTTCATGGTGGCACCATCCGTTGTGTTGTGAAAGCCACAAGAAGAGGTCCTCCTCATGTCCGCTGCTATGATATTGGCGGCCAACTGTTTCAACATTAACCACTCTAGGGGCAAAGTTGTGGTCACAGACAGTTTTAGGAGGTGTTTTCTTAGGCGAGGGGCCACTGTTAATACTCGAGAGACGTATCAATTTTTGGTTTATCACTACACGTTTTTTCTCCGTGATGATTTATCCTCCTGTGATCTTCCCTCCTCCGCTCTTCTGCTTTTGAACAAGGGTCTGAAATTTTCCCCGCCCCTCCCCATGTCCTCAAATCTCTATAAAAACTTGTCAGCGGATTGTGAAGTTGCACTAGTGGACCAACCAAGGGGGTTGAAACAGTTGGCCGCCAATATCATAGCAGCGGACATGAGGAGGACCTCTTCTTGTGGCTTTCACAACACAACGGATGGTGCCACCATGAAGAAACTTCGACATATGGTAGTGGAGAAGGGGCTTTCCATAAGCAGAGCTGATAAAGGTAATTGCGTAGTGATTTTGGACAAGACGGACTACGTTAAAAAGTGCTGTGATTTCATTTCCAACAATGAGTTCGATATCCTGCTTAAGGATCCTACATCTTCTTACCAGAAAATTATTAAAAACGCTGTGGCATCGTGTGTGTACCTTTTCAGGGATATAGAAAAATTCTTCCTTAATAACATGAATCCATTGCCCCCAAGAATGTATGGCTTACCCAAACTCCATAAGAAAGATGTTCCAATTAGACCAGTTGTATCTAGCATTAATGCTCCGGCACACAAGTTAGCCTTCAAACTTAATACAATTTTCCGCCAATTGTCAAATTTCAGCCCCAAGTATGCTATCAAAAATTCTGTGGACTTGACGGAACGCCTTAAAACTATAACGTTACCTCCGAACTCCAAATTAGTGTCCTTCGACGTATGCAGCTTATTTACTTCTATCCCGACCCAGGAAGCCTTAGAACACGCCAAGAACATACTGTGCAAGGCCGGAGCCAACCAACTCCTCATCCAAGAAATTTCTATGCTTCTCAACATATGTGTGGAACAAAATTACTTCCTTTTCAATGGTACATACTATAAGCAAAAAAACGGTCTTGCCATGGGCTCTCCTCTCTCTCCCCTGTTAGCCGAAGTCTTTATGGACTTTTTTGAAGAAAAGCTGTTTGATTCCAACGAAAAACTTATTAAGAACATCGTCTATTGGTATAGGTATGTGGACGACATACTATGTTGTTGGTGTGGTAGTGAAAGGCAGTTGAGCCAATTTGTGCAGTTCTTAAACAACAGGCATAATTCTATTAATTTCACTATGGAAATGGGAGTGAACCAGTCAATAAATTTCTTGGACCTCGGGATTGAAATCAAAGGAAGCCAACATGTCTTTTCCATCTATAGGAAACCCACGTATACGGACCTAGTGATTCCTTCTGATTCTTGCCATCCCATTTCCCATAAGCTGGCAAGCTTCCACTGCATGCTTCACAGATTAATTAGCATTCCAATGCCTAAAACTTCCTTTGACCGAGAACTCACCACCATCAAGTTCATTGCAGAGAGGAATGGCTACAACGACGACCTCATTGATTCCCTATTAGGGAAAAAACTGAGAAAAAGTGCCGTCGAGCTCCACACAACACTCCTGCCATACTCCAACCCCTCACGTAAATGGTGCAAAATCCCCTTCTCAAACTCTTTGTCCTATAGAATTGCCAACATTCTACCTAAGGATAAATTCCGTGTTTCATTTTACACCCCATTTTCCATATCCAAAGCACTCTGCTTAAACAAAGATAAATTCGACGTCGAAAAACAGTGTGGTGTTTATGAATTAAAGTGCCAATGTAATGCGACTTATGTGGGACAGACTGGACGAAATTTCGCCACACGCATCAATGAGCATCGGAAATGTTATGCGTTAGGCAGCACCACATCCATCTTTGCCACCCACCTCTTGGAGAAGAACCATTCCCCGGATTTTGAATTTAAGCCGTTGCATAAATTCGAAAAGAGCAAGAAATTGGACGCTCTCGAGAGTTTAGAGATTATCCAACGGAGAAACCAGAAGATAGAGCTACTTAACGACATTCAGTTCCTCTCTTGCCCCTCCCCACTTTTGTCTATTAACTTCCCTCAGTGACCATTATGGCGACACCTCCCTCCCCCCCCCCCCCGAAGAGTGAGCTGCCCGTACTTCGGGGGGTTCCATTGGTTTTTCCTGCCTTTCTTTGTATGACAAAACCCCAACCCCCCCCTTCCCACCCACTCCCTCCTCCCCTGCCACCCCTCCTTGGTATATATATCCTTTCTCCCTGTACTCTCCCTCACCTGAAGATGATACAGTGTATCGAAACCATGGTCGGCAATAAAGTTTTAACTGTGGAAAATTGCAACAAAGTTTTCATTATGTCTCGATTCCACAATATCACGCCTGATTCTTCACTTTTCCTAAATAATCTTGTTTTCAATTTTCCTGTCTAGTGTATGGTGGAAGTTGGTAGGTTCATGGGCATTCTTATCTCGGCGTTGAAAATTACCTAACGAAATGAGTATCATATGTAAATTGTGTGGTGCCTTCATTAACAAGGTTTCCTAATTTTTTCTCCGAGCTGTAGGTAGGTGAAATTATATCATTGAGCTTAAAATATGTAGCTGTTTTTATGAATGCAATTCATTGATTGCTGCACCGCACTGTAAACAGGTTTCATGCTCGTAGAGTGTTTAGTATAGTGGGAAGTGCTTTCAGTACTTCGAATAGCGTCGTGGTGCGAAATCATCCGATTTCTCCACTCTGTTGGTTTAAACACCCAACGAAATTCATTGTCAATTCATCGTGACGTATGCGGTGATGTTTGTTATGGATGTTATAAAGTGCGTTTGCGATTGCTACAGCTCATAGAAGGCCGAGCTTGGTGTGGAAAATAATCCAAGAACCATCGGCTACGTACCATCAGCAATTTTAAATTAGGCAAAATGGATAAACGAGTACTCTATGGGAGAAACAGAAATTTTAATTTTTGGTTGTTTGTCAGAAAAAAATAATACACCTTAGAACTTGAAGACGCCTCGTATACATAATGAGATGAACTAAACCAGTTAAATAATTGGACAGTTACTGTTAACGCCGGCTTCATTGACTGTGGAAATCCAAGATTCTTTGTGGTATTGAAGTGAGTTCATCCGAAGACTCCCAATATCGAGATCAAACTAGTACGTAATAAAAAAATACTTTAATAATTGGAAGTGTTTACATTAGCATGCTTATTACAAAACCAATAGATCATAATTTGAGTACTAAGTATGGCATGTAAGATCCTTGCAAGGAAAGTATACAGGAAGTACAGGAACCCTAAATCATATAGACAAAAATTGTGTATTCATTCTAAGTGATTTTGTTCCCATTATTTTATTAGGAACCTATTTAGGTCCTCAAAAGTTGATCATTTCATTGAAAAAGTCAGTCAGTCATTGAAAGTCAGTACGATTCCTAAGGAATTTTAGGGGGTCTTATTTAGAGAATTAGAAAAATAAAATATGTTTTCAATCCATGGAACCTCCCTAAAATTCGTTTTCTTGAAGGTTTCAGAGCTCCATGTTCTCCACAAAATTTTCATGTGTTTATAGCTTCTCTCGTTGTATCCATAGCAACAACATATTTTAAAGCATACCAAATACACTAAACAACCTATTTCAGGAAATACATATTCTATACTCCGTATCTGATAAATCTGTATTTATTATTGTATTTTTTTGTTCATGATGTTGCTTGCAATTGTTATTTTATAGAGTACAATAATGCTCTGAGTGAGTCTTGGTGGAAAGTTGCCTGATTAACAAACTCTTTCTCATGGGAATTTTTATGCGTAATATCTTAGGGAATTTTTTACTTTAAGTAATGAAAGAACGCCTGTACATCTACTAAAAAGATCAGTCGATCTTATACCATTTTCTGGGTGAGCCGTGAAGGCTCGCCGTCGATGAGTAGAATGACGCTTATTAATTAATTCAAACCTCATAAAGGATTTGATTTGCGTTTTTATATCGCGGAAAGGGTTCGATCGCCAATGCGCAGATACCGATATGAAAAAAGAAAAACCCGCCGCGATCGTCCACTCCCAACCCGTCGGAGTCGAGTCGATCGATTCCCTTGCTGAGCGAACGTGCCAATTTGCTCAAGCGGGGACGAAAATAAATGTTTCGACCATTGTCACTCCGCCCTCTGTTCAAATGCATCGAAAACACGCTTGGCGAGTGTGGGCACTGGCCATCCAGCCGCTCCGAGGTTTATTTTATATTTTTTTAATAAAATCTCACATTCTTCACCCCCTCATCTCGGCGCTGCTAGTCTATAAAAATATCCACGCGTCAATGGCTTCTCGGTTTGTGGGATGGAAAACGCCGCTCCCCCGGCCTCACATCGCTTCACGCCGCTATTCACTGAGAGTCGACCGGACGAAACGGAGGGAGCTGGCTGGGGGATGTGAGAAGAGAGGAGGGGGTCACGAATGGAGTCGGGGAGGGGTGGGGGGTCCGAGCGGCCGGACGCTCGGCCGTGCGCGCGGGCGCGGGTCGGCTCACGCAAACAAGTGACGTGTGGAGGCGCATCTCCTTGGATTAAGCCGACGGGACAGGCCCATTGAATATAGATTGGTTAATTACTGAGAGGGTTTAGAGGTGGGATGGAGATGGGGGAAGGGCGTGGCGACGTAGGGTAGGGAGGTGGCGGTGGCGATGCACGTGACGGGAGGAAGGAAGGACGCGGATGTGAAGAAAGGAGTGTGAGGGTGGGTCACCCTTCCGCCCTTTAACCCCCTCTCCCCTTCTCTAATTCTCACTCTCTCCTTTCCTGTCCAGGCCTGCCTCACCGAATCCGAGTGGCCACCCTCTCCTTGTCCCTTCGGTCGAGTTTGTCGTGTACTTTCTCTCTCTCTCTCACTCTCTTTCGAGGACTGGTCAGTGGGAAGGACGGGGAAGGTTCGAGGGAAAGAGAGAGTGAGAATTTGGAGGGGTTCAGAAGGGCAGAGTGGGAGAAGAACACTGATAGATAGTGAGAAAGGAGTGTGGGTGGAGTGTAAGTCTCGTCGAGGGAGAGGAGCCCTCCCTAAGGGTTCTGGATTCCGGGAGAGGGACCGAAGTTTCCTCCTTGGAGGATGGGGGTGGGAGTGTAGGGATGGTGGTGGTGAGAGGGGGGAGGTCGAGTGGAACGCGGAATGGAAATAGAATGAAGTTGGCGAAATGGATTTTTGGGAAAGTAAAAGGTCTCACATCTCCCGGGATCGTCCTCGTCGTAAGTGGGTTTCAATGCCATATTATTGTTTTCGTCGATTTTGAAAATGGGAGGTTGATGAGAAGGTAATTAGTTATTTCGATTGACTAGTGTCTCTATTGACAAGACCCTCTCTTCTTGATTTATCTTAATTACTACTAAATATTTAAAAACGACTATTGAAATATTTTTGCTGCACCATCAAAAGGCTGACTTCGTCGTAAGCACTGTTTTCAAAGTCAATGATCGTTCAAAAAGGTAATTTTTCAGAAATAATGCTTAATTGATATGCTTGAAATTCTATTATATTTAGTTATATTTTTGAATAGTGTGAACAGATCAATTTTAATATTTCAAATACATAATTATTAAAATATTTTGACCCTGGAATGTTAAATCTTTGATGAATGATCCTCAGAGAACCGATTCACTATCGGTTTATTTTTACTAATCTATCTTGCTGAGTTATTCGATACATACTCTCGCTTAACTTTTTGTAGAGAAGCCAATAATTAATAAATTCAGCATCTTTATCCGTTTCCTCTGATTTCAATTTTGTACTATACTCTGTGTACATGAAATTTAAGAATGTTGAAGACGATTGCCAATGAAATTTACGATTTTTTCTTCCTGAAATTTATTTGAGGCATATAAAAACCCAGTTAGATTTTTTTAAAAATATTCATTACGTGAAACCTTGATTTCATGGTAGATGCCCGCCAAAGGGATATATGGTGAAAAATATGCGTAGCAAGGAAAAAGAGACGTTTCAGGCGTGATATGGTGGAATAACATGATTAATAAAAATTAGCAATTTTCCACAAAAATAACATTTTATTAATACGACCGGTTTCAATGCAACTACATCATCTTGATGATGTTTCTAATTGCTAATTTTTATTGATGCGTAGCAAGGTTGACTTTTCTTAAGTAAAAACGGTGCAGGTAGTGTGCAATTCTCTATAATCGACGCAACATACTCTTTTTGGTACTTTAAAAAGAATTCCTTATATCCTTTTTTAATAAAAGGATTCATGTATCATTTTTGTTTCCTTCTTTTAAATCCTTTTTTTCGGGTCTACCCTATAATTACATATAATTTTGGCCAAGGTTCTTCGTATAAGTTTATTCCGTAGCGATGGATATGTACTCAGGGACAATATCCTAGAAAAGACTAATGAAGTCTGACATAACGTCACACGTCAGCTGAGGAAACTTGTAAAAGACTTGGCCCCCTTTGTCAATCAGACTGCAAGGCATATGACTCATTCTGCCGAACAGTGACACTAATTAGCCTCTCTGCTTGTGCGCGTAAATATAGTATACATTTCTTAATGTATAATCACCTGCCCATTCCCTTTTCTTTCTATTTTTATGAACAAGATAAGTATTAATTTGGACTAAAAACTATTTATTTCTTTATATCAAATATTAATGTATATAATTCTCCCACCTATTGAAAATACAAGCGGTGAAGGAAGTTATTTGGAAGTAAAAAAAAAAGATGGCAACTTACAGAATGTTTCCGAGGGGGTAAGTGACCCAGTATTCAGCATAATAATAAATACATAAATATAAAATACGAACACACGAAGAACTACGTAGTAGCCAAATGGCCCTTATACTTTCATAAGAGATGCAGAAATAAAGGTCATACGAAATCGAAAAAGAATTGAAATACCTGAGCTATTTATATGTGCATGTATCAATAATAATTATTTAATTTTTGATACACACACAAAGGAATAAATTTGTTATCGATTCCCTGTTTTAAAATTAGCGTAACACTAGCACAGGGGGATCTTCGGGACATATTGACAGTCGTTCACTCTACGATTGTTGCTATCAGTAACTGAATATTCTCGTAAATTGCTGCTAACCATATATTGCTAAAATAATTCCATAATCGCATGCTGCTCAGTATTTTTACTTAAAACAAGCGTTCATTGAGGATTTAAATTTGTAACCAAGTGTAACAACCTCAATTTTAATATAATCAACGTGTGAATCAACTTTAACGCAGAAGAACTTTATCAATATTGCGTTGAACGAATCCACGTTCTTTTGGGAATTGTGTCTGAAAGGTTGAGGGATGAGAAAGCTTCTTGTCGATATGGAAGGGTTGAGGGAAGGGGTTGATTGTTTCTTCCCTCCTTCCCCGGAGGATATCTGCGGGGCCGGAAGGGGGAAGGCGATCGGGGAACTAGGTTACAAAACCCTTTTCGTTTTCGCCCCTCCCTCTTCATTCCACGTCTCCTCAACCCTTTGAATGCCCTCGGGACCTGCCTGTCCGTCTGTCCATGTCCACCACGCTCGCTATCCCCCCCCCCACCCAAAAGTTCTCTTTTTCCATCTCGCACCACAATTCAAACACGGGGCAATCAATTACGTCACCCGGGAGATTAAAGTCACGGCGGTGATGGAAATGAGGACGGTTAGGATAATACTTAAAAAAAAACTGAACCTATCTCTTACCATTTTAAGTCACTTCTTTCGTGTGAAGCGACTACGGAGTATCGGAAAAATATATCAGGTCCACGTTTCTGAAAAAAAGGACCTCTCCACAGAGTTGAAATTTTTCGAATGTTTTTTGTGTGAATGAAATTAAGCTTTCAATTCGGAAGCGGAAATGTTACATCCCTCCTCTGATGACCCTACCTCCCCCAAGCCTGTTGGACGGGTTTTATCGGTTAAGAACCCCTTTCAGTCTCTCGAAAACCCGTATTCCCCACGAGTCCTCATGCTCGTGCGTATTCAATCCCTCGGTTTGCTGTACATACGTACGTACGTAACAGCTCCATGGCCGTCTTTTGTTCACGTTACGCCCGGCGATTGTCTTTTGTCCGTTCCTATTGTCGCCCAGTGTCCGGACACATGGTCGGTTGTACGAGGCTCGTTCTGCGTCAGTATTTCATTCTCTTTCTTTTATTTTTCCGCCTTACTTCCCCTTACCTCCTGCTTCCTGTGTCTCTTTTCCCTTTCTGCGTGCTATCATGCGTTCTTTCGAATTATCGTTATTTTCAACATCCGAAATGACCCCTTTCTGGTAAAAATTTCGTCTTGATGACTTTTAACGTATGCCGGTTTGAGTCTTTGAGTTTCCAATGAATATACGTGAAAACGTTTTAATGATTCCATTGAAATGGCCCTAAACTATGTATGTCGTGGATATCATATGAAATATCAACTCATAGGTATACGTCGTAGGAGCTGACTTAATGGTAGCCGAGGAATAGATAATATTATAGATTTTTTCTGTCAGAGTGCGAGTGTAGAAGTTTTTCAAGTCAGTTTTTTTCAACATAGATTTTAAATTGCTGTTACTGTGTTGTAATGACTGTGATTGTAGAAAAAATTCACTTAAAAGTCTAAAGAGTTCAACGTTTTACTTAGATCAGTTAACGTAAAGAATAAAATATGAAGTGGGTTGAATGCTAAATTCAATATTCAGTTTTCAAACAATATTTATCTTAATTGACGATTATTCTTTGCTGAAAAGTATTAGAGGAAACAGGCCATTAAAATTATCCACTAGATATATTGTAAAAGAACAACCTCATTTTTTCGGATTGCTGCGAAAGAAGTTTATCAACTGTGTATTCAACGTTGTCTGCGAAGCATGAGGTTAAGGCTTTAAAAGTGTTCGCGGATTGATTGCAACTAATATTCCGAGTTTCTATCTACAGAATTGCCACATCCTTCTAGTCTATCGAAAAGACGCCGACCACATAATAGGGACACCAGTTAGTCATAGAAAGGACGAGAAACAAAATTCCCTTTACAAGTGAAGGTAATCGTTGTAATTAGATTCATTTTTCTTAGGTGAATCGAAGGTAAAACCTCCGTGATATTGATAATCTTTGATCATGCCAAATAAACTTGTATGTCCCTGTTTTATGTTGTAAGCTCCCCAGTGGGGCCTTGCTGGAAAATGTTCATGATTTAGTGAAATGTAAATTCGCTACAATCAATTAGTTTTTCCGGTTTTCATCGAGTCATTTGCCAAGATACATCGGGTAGATATACAAGAATTATGCAAGGTGTATCCGGAAAGCAATGCAATTTTGTATGAGGTGCGTAATGAAGCCTTTTCATTTTTGTAGACGTGTATTTAATAACGTGGGTATATAATATAAACATTCAAATGTAACTTCCACGCTGAAACTTATTTGACTTTGTATTTTCAGTATGTACTTTATATTTCCTCAATGTACTGTGGATAGTCGAGGATTATTTTTTCATAAATATTCATAATGCAGTGCAGTTTCCTTTTTAGTTCTGCTGCCTTTCTTTATACGTTCTCCGACC
This sequence comes from Hetaerina titia, assembly GCA_037158775.1. NCBI lineage: Eukaryota > Metazoa > Arthropoda > Insecta > Odonata > Calopterygidae > Hetaerina > Hetaerina titia. Next base: position 92,911,915 of record CM073773.1, on the reverse strand, counting down.
CTCATTCATTACTGACCTTTACCAGAATGACCTCTATGCGCGAGAACATCAAACAGACCTGGTGGCTTTCAAAGCATCGTTCTTTCACCCATCATTGAATTCTGAAATAACAAATTAACCGTCTGTAGAAATAGGAGAGGTGTCATTTTTTTTAATACTACTTCACCCGAACCCATTAAACTCGTCTCCTCCTTCAAAGGAAAGAGAAAATAAAAACCTGCTAAGTAGAAACGGGCAGTATACGTATATTCTCTGTGTGAGGAAGAGCAGACGTCGCGAGTCACACCGCTTTAAACCCATCCCCGCAATATTTTGCCATTCCTAAAAATAGAACGCCGCTTTGCATCTTGCCGCCTTCGTCCGCTTCCTCTCTCTCACACACACACACAACCACACTCTCTTTCCCTCTCATTCACACGTTTCGAGGGCTTGCATCTTCTCAATTCCGACTTTCCGCCCGACTCTCATCCGCGCATTTTCACGTCGCGAGGCACGTCCGCGCTTCCGTCCTCCCGCGAATGCCCACGGCGAAGCGGCGTCGGTCGGCCGGCCACCCGGTCGGTTGAGGGGAGGGACACGGGGAGAGGGGGGTGTGTGTGCGAGGAGAAGGCACGCGGAGAGATGAGTGGAACGGGCAAAGCCCTCACCTCGCCCCAGACTCTCCGACGCTTCGCGACACCGCCGGCGGGGCCCTCCATATTTTCGTCTTTGTGGAGCGCTATCACCGCCGCTTCCGCTTTTATCAACCCGAACGGGGGGCAGAGAGCAGGGACGTAGGGAAAGGTGGCTTTGGCGCCTCGTAGTTCACAGAGGCGTGCGGTAAACGCAACAAAAATAAAATAGTGAAAAGCACGAAGGAAAAGGTTCGGCTGTGGACGCCCTCGACGCCTTCCGACTTCTATGAAGGAAATGAGGTTAAGTGAAGTCCTTTCTGTCCCTCTCTCCCTCACTTCTTTCCTTACTACATTCATACATCTCCCTTTCTCTATCCGTCACCGGTCTCGGAATGGAAGGTAGAAGGGGTGTTATGGGGGATTACAGGAGGGGCCACACCTCATCCTAGACTCTCGATGCGTCTCAACGCCGGCAGGCCGCTCACGCTCGTCCTTGCGGGGCGTTATCTCCACTGAGTCCGCCTTTATCACCTCGTAGTAGAGAGGCGGTGGTTGGCGGAGGCTCTCAAGGGTTGGCAGTAAATGCCAAAAATAAAAACAGGAGTATGGAAAAAAGATGCGAAGGAGGAGGGGTTGCCCTCGACACCTTTCGACGCCAATGACGAAAACGAGGTTAAGTGAAGTCCTTCCTTCTGCTCTCTTTCTCTCTTTTCCCCTCCGTCCTTACATATATCTCATTTTCTCTCCTCCGCCCTGTCGCCGGCCACAGAATGCAGAGTCCCGCGTCCAACACACCCTCCCGCACCGCGTCACCCGACCGCAGGTCGACCACGTTCCCCGGTCGTCTTTCATGCGACCGCCCGACCTCGCGCTCACGTCCGACCCTTTCCACTCCTCCTTCTCCCTTATCTTTCTCCTCCCACCCCTCGCCGCCCACGCAAGCCGGTGGCACGTCCCCTGGTGGTGGTTCCGCCTCCCTTCCAGTACCTCCACCCCTTTTATCCCTGCCCGCCTACGCCCACTTTTCCTATGGTCCCCGCATTCGGTACGGTCTCCGGTCCAGCGGTGGCATCCGGGCAATCCATTCCTCTCTCTCTCATCGCAAAGGCGCCAATGCGGGTTGGATTCGGAGTAATAATCTTGGTTGCCAAGGGGATTATTTCTGGGGAGAGTAGGGTGGGAGGATAAGGAGGCGTGTGCTGCGACCGTTATGGAGCAATGTGTATTTTCTGCCCTGAGCTAGGGTTAGGTTCATTGCTCCACGAATAGAGGATAACCAACCCGCTATTTAGTTTCATTTTTTTCCATTATTCATCTGACTGGTTCAAGTCTGTTGCTTGTCAACAATGCATTTGTTGTTGAGTTTTTTTAAAGATTAAATACAAACTTTTTTTTAAGGTAGGTAACCTCAAAATTTTGCAACCTTTATCCTGCGGAATGCTCATTATTCTGTTGGAGTAAGTTAAAAGGATCGAAACTCTTGCTCCACTACTGCTGTAAGTGTGAACTCATCTATTGGAAATGTTTTCTCCAAAGAAAATGACGACTTTATTTTACTATTCACTCAACCAAAATACAGAGTGGTATCTATTGTAAAATGATTTAAACCCTGAATGGCTAGTTCAGATTCATACAGCAAGTGAGATATCTGTTCGACCATCGATGATTCATGGGTTTAAGTTTAATAGTACGATATGTAGTTCAAAATATTCATCAACCCCGAAGTAGGTCGATTGAACTACTGCTAATGATGAGGTCTCAGGCGTGATGTGGTGGAAGCGTAACATATTAAAACCACAGGTATTGCAATTTTCCACTAGATATTTTATTTCGACACTACCGGTTTCGATGTTTTCACATCATCACACCTGATGATGATGTGAAAACATCGAAACCGGTAGTGTCGAAATAAAATATCTAGTGGAAAATTGCAATACCTGTGGTTTTAATATGAACTACTGCTATTCTCATTATGCGAGTTAGTTCAAATATGTCGCTAATCGTACACTTTTTTAATACCATCAAATTCTGGTACCCTAAAATTTACAGTTTTGGGATTTCCCTCTTGCGATCAGGTTAATTACGGCGATTCGTGTTCGAATGCTCTGGATACGTGGATATTAAAATCTATTCGGTCACATTTTCTTAAATCCGCAAGGATTTTTAATAGGTAAAGTTACAAGTTACCATTGGAAATTGTTATTCATGCGAGCAGAGCTTTGCAACGGAGTTATTACCAGCAAAGAGCTACATATGAATGAAGTGTAAGGATTTGTAAGGTCACGTCCTGGGGCATAGAATTGTAGCTTTAGGCTCAAATTCCATGTCCCGGGGCTACGGACTTAAGCCTTCTTCAGCAATTACACACGCGGCTCTGTAGTTCACTAGGACAGCGGTTTCTATTTCCGAATTGCTATCCTCAAACGACACATATACGTAACTTGACGTTCACATGGATCCCCACCTATCTTATATAATTCCGCCAGACTATAATATTTGGAGGTACCAAGAGAAGTTCTAATACGTGAATGGTGGATTAAGCAAACATAGTTGAAGTTTCCTTGCTGGGGATGCCTCTCTCCCACCCTTCCTTCTCCTTTACAGTTTCCTCTCAGAACGTGCCCTTTTAATGACAGCTTCTTGCTCGAATACTTCCCTTTTTTCGCCCTCTCTCTCTCTCCCCACGTCCTCCCTTCTCCCAACGTTCCTTGCGTCCCTCCTACTCCTCTCTTCTCTTCCCTTCGCCCTCGCCAATGCCGCGTCTCCCTTTTCATTTCTCGTGACCTTTTCGGTCGACTCATTAAAGCGAATATCCCTCCCTTTCCCACCCTATCTCTCTCCCTCCTCTCTCTCTCTTTCTCTCTCTCATCCCCCCTTCCTCTGTGGCCTCTCGCTCCGACGACGGCAGGAATTATGGCGCGAGGGAGCCCGTCCATTGCACCCGACTCTCCCTGTCCTCCTCACTCCTCCTCTCCTTCCCCCGACACAACTCCTTTCACCTTTACTACTCTTTACTCCCTTCACCATTCCTACCCCCCTCCCTGCACAAATCCTCTCTCTCCCGTGGGCGGGCATCTGCTGCTGCAGCCGGTCGGGGGATGGGGGTCACCCCATCGTGTTCATCCCCCTGCAGTTTCAAGACCTTCCGCGTTCGTTCCCTGCACGCGCGCACAAATCTCTCTCTCTCTCTCACACACACACACTCGCAAGTACAAAAAAGATGCTTTCACAGTTCCTGACCGTGGCCGCGTCCGCCGAGCAGGGGCCGTGAGCGTAAATCGACGCTGGGGATCGACCCGGAAAGTCGAGAGGGAGAGAGCTATCGGCGGATGCGGTCGGTCAGGGAAAATTAAGGGTACTGCACCCCCTACCCCCCCGGTCAGGGAAATTTGAGTGGGAGCATGTGGTGATTGATGCGGATAAACTCGGGAATTACTTCAAGGAATCGCTCCATATTCTGGAAGTGTACATTTTAGGACGCCGTCTCTGGTGTTTGTTGGTTGAAAAAGTTGGGTTATAGCCGAAAGTTGAGATTTGTATTTAGCTTATACCCCTGCATGTAGGCATCTTCGTTGAACTCAAGCTGTGTGCACTTTTGGCCATTTTTGAACCTCACTATGAAGCAAAGTGCCGAGAAAGAACCGGTCCCCTCACCCTCAGTGGGTGATATTTACGCATCGGGGGTCCTCTTAGAGATAGTTGAAGTCTGCCGTCACCCATGGAATATATGGTTCATAAACTTCTACTTTTTATGAATTTCGCATGTCGTTTTTTTCTTTTAAAATCTGCCAATTGCTTTTCCCAGAGTATGTTCCAAAATCTGGGCCCTGAGATTCAGCCGATTTTGCTAATAGTAAGATTAATTTAGTTCTTCGTTGTTCTAAACTACCATAAGGTTCACATGATAAAAAACTTTCGGATTAAAAATGAATGACCGGTGCATGTTTCCGTCGTAAAATTTCCGCATAATTGAATGCATTTAGATTGGGAATACTTAAAACATGCGCTACATTTATCTCACCAAATTTTAAACTTTTTTGCGAGTTTTACTTTCTTTAACTCTTAAATAGAGAAAAACCAGCAAAATTCAGCAAATGGATTGAAATGCTTCTTTTGTTAAATTTCGACGCTAAAATAAAAACTGTTGAGCTTCTCGAGGTGAAAATTTCACTTTAAAAAAAATAAACTTAATTTAGCGGAGTTTCTTCAAAGTTAAAAAAAATTGAATCTTATAAAATTGAAAATTAAAATGTTGACCATACCATGAGGTAAAAAAATCGGTAAATCAAAAAATTCTTTTAATATTAAATTTTCAACCGTAATTTGTATTATTTTCAGGATGAAATCATAGCTGAACTTCTTAAAAAAATTGGAGAAACATGCAATGAAAGAAACACTAAAGTAATTTTTCTGCTTTTTATATTCTGATTTTTGCAGATTATCATAATATATTGATTGAAAACATTTTAAGTAAAGTGGGCATAAATGCTTTCCATCAGAATACAATCCCATCACATGTAACTATGGAGTTGTGTGCATTGAGTTCTCAATAGATCTTTGGCAATAATTAGCGCAGTAATGAGACTAGGCAAACATTTTGGGGGTGGTAAGTGAATGACAGGTTTAGAAAACCCTGAATTTAAACTTCAATTTAAGGGAAGTCTTGGAAAACGAAAAGAAGCGGCAACACCAAAGTTACCTTAATTAAATGCTAAAACTTGTGCTAATTAATCTATATTTCTCTTGAGCTACCTTCATCCCTCATACCTTCCGAATGGAATATTAGATCGAAAGATTTAGCAAAAATTAGTCAAGCGCACTCCCCGGGATGGGTGATGAGTAAGGGCTCGCAATATTCTTTGTAAACAAAATGAACACAAATAAACAAAACGTGAAAAAAATGTGTAGCTTTTCAAAATGATTCCATTTTGCTTAGCTCTTTGGTGTGAATTCCGATTCAAATTTCCATTCTGCTCTCACTCCGCAATACGGTCACCCTCAATAATGAAGAAAAGGCACCCTTCTCCTCGCCGTGGATTCGCTTATTTTATTATTTCGGCTTTAGTAATTTTCCCGGACTAAATTTTTTTAGACATTACAAAAGCTGTTTTAGTTCGTTTTATTTTTCAAGTATTGGTGCTCTTTTTTGTGAGCGGTGTATTCATATTCCAAATGAAATTTACCGCTTAGCCTGTTCGCAGGCCGCATTCATTTTCGTTTTGTACGTTGAGACGGAAATACCCACCCCTACAATATTGATTCGTTTTGTGATTGGGGGGGGGGTATTCTTCGGAAAAAGGCAACTTTATCTAGTTAATGAACGCCCACAGCATATCGTTGTACGTCGTTCCCCGTGTAAAATCATCCACGTGTATCTGCGATAAATCCTAACTCCCGATCCTTTTAAAATATTTGGGGCAGATTTGGGCCTACGGGCAGTCCTTTCAGTCAAGAACTGAATGAAAGGGAATTCGGAAATCGGAAATGTAATGTTTTCACTGCTAATGAAAGGGTATACTTTCAAACTTGAAGGAAATTGGAATCGCTGAAAATTAGCCATGGTAGTGTAACGAGATTAGTTCTTGAAAATGTACTCCAGAGAAGGCATATTCTATGGGGATAATTTCATGCATTTATAATGGAGAGGTTAACTGGTACGCATTGGTCAAAATCTTTAGTACAGGCTGAATCAGTGTTACCTGATTGGTTTTTGAAATTATTTGATTTGAAAAACGTGAGGTAACGCTGATTCACCCTGTAGTTTATAGTTTCCGATTTACTTACAATATAACCTTATTTACTTTTTAATCAACTAATGCCAAGCAAATGAGCCTTGTTGAGCCGTATAACTGCAAACCCATCACTGATAACACTACTTTAAAATATATCGATCAGTATTTCTCACACAAGATAATACTGAAAAACAACAATGGAAACATTTTTATAAATTTCTCTCGGTATTTGGAGTCATGAACATCATACTATGAATAACTATTTACACCGGCTTTGTCACACTCCAATTTTATCATTGTAATACCAGAAAACGTTCAATATTTAGCCCTATTTCACCCGTTAACGTATTTTTATAACGATGGAACACATTTCATTGTTTCGAATAAATTGATTAATCAACCGTTAACACTTTTAATCCCGAAAAAATAACGCAGTGGTTTCACTTCAATACTCAAATTCTTTAATCTACGACACCATAATATATTATCTAAATAATTTTAATTACTCAAATTTACGACTTCATAAATGCCAGATTTTGAAAAAAACTATTTAATTATAACTTTTATTAATTTATAAATGACTACAATCACTCGGGATTAATTATATTAACTATTCAAGTACTATTACTTTCAATTATTCAATTGTATCATGAATAATTATATTTCATAGTGTTGTATCGTTGGCGTACTTTAAGAAACAAACTCTCAAATACACAGTCCTTATACAGCTATTTGACCGCCTATCAAAATCTTAAAAATAATAATACTTGGCCAGTAATTTGAACTATACACACCGATTTTTGACCGATGATAAACTTTGCATGTCAGGAAAATTTTCAGGGTTTTAATTTGATGTCATTTAGCCTCTCCTCCCTGTTCTACGAAAACACCAAATTACTACTAGCCTTTCGTCAAAATATCAGTTCTATGCCAACCTTCTGCGAATGTTACATTTAAATACTTCTCACCCAAACCTATTCTTCTTTTGAACACCTAATTTTTTTTAGTAAAAGAAGCCTAGGTACGATATGTACAAGCGCGACTTAATTATTGCCCAGTTCGTACATTTCTTTTCCCCTCTCTGATTTCCTCCGGATTTCTCCTTGAAGCACCCTCCCGCCTCATCACTTCCCACTTGCTTTTTCCCTTCGCATCCGGCACCATCGCACCCCGAAAGCCTCCCCCTCTCCCCTGTTCTTTCTCTCCTCCCATCACGTTCATTTTTCGTACCCCTTTCCGAAATCCGAATCTCCGTCGCAAAAGCCCATTTCTTCCCTCCCCTTTCGTCTTCTACTCCCACTCCATTTTCGTTTCCCAACCCCTCCCCACCTCTTTATTATCACCCGATCGTCTTTTTTTCGTCGTTTTCATCATTATTATTATTATTGTTTTGTTGTTATTTTTTGCCGTTCGTAGTTCTTCCTCTCTCTCCCTTCCGGCCGCCCCGTTCCCAACCCTCCCGCCTGCCATCCTCGCGTTCTTTTGACTCCTCTTGCACACACACGCGCTTGCCTCTGCCGGCGAGACTCATCAGCCGGGGACTCACTTCTGTCGCACAAAGCTGCGTCAAGTCTTTGTCCTTGCATCCGTGTTTTGTTTCGTGGGAGGGGAGGAAAGGGGTGAGAATGGGGGTGCTGGGTATGGGAGGGGCTACGTCGGACCGAGAGGAAGAGGGTAGGTGGGGAAGGGTTGAAAATGGGGATGAAAGGCAATGCGATAGAGAAGGGGTTTCGGGTGGGAGGAGTCGAGCGACTGGCGGGGGAAGACGTCCCTTGCAGTCGTCTGAGCAAAACCCTTCCCCCTCACCCGCATCTCTTCTCTCCCTCTCTCCCTCTATCTCTCTCTCTTCACTCCGTTCCAACCGTTGTTCGACTTATTTTTTTCATCTTTTTTCTCTCCCGATCTCTCCCACTCTCCTTATTCCTCTCGGTCGGTATCCTTTTTTTCCTTACTCCTCCTTTCCCTCCTTTCTCTCTTCCTCCTTTCGCCAGGTGGGCCCCGGCTCCCTGAATGCCGTCGGCGGTATCTCCACGCACACAGCGAGCGAACAAAGGGAGGAAATTTAGCGATATTGATTCCATCCGTGTATCACGCATTGATTCGTAAAGTTTTTCCCGCTTCAAAATTCCCATTTTCTTTTTCTTTATTTTTTTATATGGGGGAAAGATAGAGAGAACACGGGAAAGGGTTTCGTGTTGGATTTCCGAGTGATTTTATTTTTCTCTACAATGGCGACCGTCGGTATGGGATTGATTGAGAGCGGGATGTAATCTAGTTCCGAGTGTAGTCAAGGGGTTACTCGGTCGATTCCTCGAATCTGAAACTTCAACGACAAATATCAGTTAGTCTCAGTGGCTCGTTAGTAATGTTTTCTGAAAAATCAATGTATAGTAGATCCCCTAAAAGCATGATGCTTAAGTATCACCTCCCAGGAATGATTTGGTTGAGTCAATCCACTCAGTTAATTCATCAGAGTAATCAGACAATTAATGTTCCCTGACGTACAGTTCGTACATCCTGTAAGTTGATGTTAATATAAGAGGAACTGTCACGATAGTTTCATCCAGAAGCGATAGTACGCTTCATGCAATCTTCATTTAATTCTGTATATCCGTAAATTAACCTGAGAGACTTGAAAACACAACCTTAATGTTATTCAGCAAGCTACTTTCCACAAAGATGCAGCCAGCCACCCTCATCCTTTAAAATTCATAAAAGTATACCATGTATTAACATAAAAGTAAGCGTAAAGAAATGCGTAATAATCGGGAGAAAGTTCATAATAATAATTCATAACCTCATAGAGATTTATATGTTTTTTCGCCTTAAATGAACAAATAACGAGAAATTCATGGCGAAGTTCGAAGTTAGTTCTAAGGTGTGATTATTTTTTTTGCGGACAGAAGATAGAGTGGTAATGAAATACCTTAGGATTTGTTGTACTTTGAAATTCCCTTTGAAAAGCAAAAAAATTTGCTTTTCAAAGGGAATTTCAGGGTAATTCGGCCAAAATACGAGGCATACTTTATGAGTAAGAGCACTTTGGTCACAGGAAAAAATATACTCATATGAAACACATTTTATTGGCACTTTTAGTTAACTACAAACCTACTTCACTTCTCGTCATAATCTCTGTTCACTTCTAAGCTTTTTTTCGCACTGCTGCACCAGCTTCTTTAACCCCTCTGCATAGAAACTCGCCGCCTGAGAGTGGAACCAATTGACAACGCCGTTCTTGATTTCCTCTTCGGTTTCGAAACGTTGTCCACCGAGCCACTGTTTCAAGTTCAAGAAGAGGAAGTAGTCGCTAGAAGCAAGGTCTCATTATCTCCATCTTATTGGTAACGACGCAAAAACTGTCGTCCACTGGACATTCTTTACTCTTTGTGGTGGTCGGTGAGTATTTTCGGTACCCACCTTGCACACAATTTGTGGTATCTGAGGTTTGCCGTGACAATATTGTAGACAGTAGTGCGTCCAAGTTGAGGAAATTGTTCAGCCAGGCCATTAATTTTGTCCCACTTGCAGCAGGCCATCGCAGATTTTGTTCCACTTGCGAAACAATTTAATCGGTCAGAATGCTGGGCCTGCCACTTCGCTCTTCGGCATGAACATTTGTTCGTCCATTTTTAAAATCACGGCACCATTGTCTAACCTTTCCTTCACTCATAACTGTAGGTCCATAAACTAGGCATAACTCCAGATGAATTTCAGCAGCCGACAATCCTTTTGCATGAATGAATCTTATGACAGAACGCACTTCACAGCTGGCGGGATCAACGATTGTCACGGACGTTGTTTTCATGCACGGATATGCAAATGACTTCTGAAACAAAGCAAATGCTGCTGAAGCTTCTCAATGAATCAGTAGATGGCGCTGCAGGAGTAAAACTGTGTTTTAAAGCGCCAATATTTAAGTATAAGCAAACGGCTCTTACTTTATGAATATGCCTCGTGGTTACTTCTATTTAAGTATTTTTTAGATTGTTACTATATTTTTAATATCTACACAGCGATTATTGATATTGTTACGTCGGTTTGATTTTACTTACTTGGCCGTTAAGTTTGCAGGTCGAAAATATGATAATAAGCATTGAAATTGATAGTGTACAATTGACACTTGACGCAAGTACTCGAGACGGTATATATTATTAATTATTCTTATGAAGTCAACCTTATCAAGACCTTAATAAAGGTCCTCATCAAAATACGTTGAGTTTCCTGTAATGTGATTTGAGTTTAGTACGTTCGCATTCACACTTCCTTTTAATTACCAATAAGATTTTGTTGTATGATCGAGGAGAATATTTCTTCCTCTGACTCAAGTCAAACTATTGAGTCCGAAACCCTCGCCGACTGTACACACAAACCTTGCGTCTGTGGTGAAAGAGGCACACACATATGTGGGGAGACAGACAAATGTCACGTTTTTAATATCATCTTTGGCGGAGCATGTGCGAGCAAATCACATTTCGCGCGCCGTCGTGCAAGTCTGGCGGCGAGGAATGCCCACTAACAAAGGGTGTCTTCGCGTCCGCGCCAGCGGTCTGTGTGCGCTCGCTCGCTTGTGTGCGTTGGAGTTGGAGAGAAGGCGATGCGGAGCTTTCGGCTATCTCACCGCTAAATCCAGTTTCCCCTCCCGCGGTGTCACATTGTTGTCGGGAGGCTTAGCGCAGTGGGAGCCCACCGCGGCGCAGCGTATCGGGAAGCTGTGAACTCTTGTCTCACTGCGCCGCTCGCTTTCTCTCCCCGCTCCTCTCGACCTCGTGCTACTCCCCAGATTCCAACCCCATCCATCCTCTACCTTTTGTGCCCCTAGTCACAATTTTTCTTTTGTCTCGGGCTTCTTCTTGCAGAAAAATGCATTTTTCAAGCACACCGAAAAGTGGGTAAAATGATACCGGGCGAAAGTTGAACCAGAGAAATGAGACCAATTAGGGTTAGTAGTTGAACTTTTAAATTTCCTCAAAATGTCCATATAAGTTACGACGCCTTGTCTAATGTTAATGGCAAATGTTTAAATTAATGCCATAATTGTTTTGCCTCTCTTTTTCCTCGTGTCCACTGAAGGTGACTACACTGCGTTTATTTCTTGGCCAGTATTTGAAATTCGGTACCGTAAAATTTTTCGACTTCCATGTCAATTCTTTGTCAGTACCGAAACCCATTTTCCTTTTAAGTTAGTCGTATCGGACGATTTGTCTCTCGCCTGACATGATTATACTTAGAAATAATTATTCTAATTTATCATAGGATCTAGTAGGAATCCATCTGCCCCTTGACCGCGTCTGTTGTCGACTTTATTATTCAGCTGTTTTATTGTTCTAATAATTTTATAAACTTTTGATGCATATTAATGCTGTTTCATTTGAATAATATTCTGAAAAAACTTCATGTATTCTAGTTCTGTGAAATTAATGTTCTAATTTTTTCGTTATCATTTATAAATTTATAACATTATAGTCTCCCAATAATAATATTTTTATATTTATTAAAAGTTCTAATGAGTACATTGTAATTAAAAATCAATGCGTTGTAGTTATGTAATGCTAAAATGTTTTTCTTTCTTAGGTCATTTTGAATAGTGGTTTGATACCCAATGATTTTCATGTTCCTCGACATTTGAACTTCATTCGGGGATGGTGTGAAATGTATATTTTTAATCAATCCTTATTACCAGTATTTTTGAAGAATGTGCTTCAACTATTTTCTTTCAATAGGGTGCACATTCGAAGAAAACACAATGTTTCTCACGTTTTTTAAATAAGTGACATTGCTTGAAATAATTTTGTTTATAGATCTACATTTCCTCTTGGAAAGCCGAGTGCGCATTTTTAATTACCTGGCTACCTCAGGACATTTTATTTAGTAAGTACAGAGAGTAGCTCATCATACGAGAGTTCTGGAGTCGGGGCCGAATGGGAGCAACTTATAATCCAAATCATTTCGGGGAATCCATTTTTGGTTCACCACTTTTGAAGGCGTGAAACCTCTGAGTAAACCTTGTCCACAGGCTTTTAATTCATGGAGATTTTCCGTAGATCAGATTTACCCGGAGTTTCAGAGTAAATATTGAAAGTCAAGTTTTTTCGGAATAGTTAAATACAGTATGCTTTTCTTACGCATATTTTTTGATTATTCTACTCGTTTGTGTTCATTTCTTTCATCTCACCTTTTCCATTCGCCACGCCCGTATTTCGAAAGTCTCCGACCTACGCTTTTCATCTTGATTCGATGACCATGTTCCCGCTTTTAATCATTCCACAATAACAAAGTTGTAATTCATTTTGTCTCAACTATTTTAATCCACTTCCCTGTCATCAAATGTCTACTTTTTGTTAAGGCTTCTTGAGTTAATGTATCTTATATGCATGCTACTTGGACCATCTTGTCTAAAAACCCATCCAAGATAGGTGAATTTCTCCATCTGCTCTATTTTATACTCCCCTAATCTATTGTTTGGCTTAGCGTTCCACCATCTCGAAAACATCGAATCTTTTTTGTTTACAATGATTTTTATCCCATTACTATCATACTTTTTCTATTGTGCTCAGCAGTGCGGGTAAGCGCCCCTTCGACTGACTTCTTTCGCAAATATAATTCATTCAGGCATTATTTCCAATTAATTGCTCGGGATCAATGCACTGCATACCAATTTTTCACTAAAATATTTGTAATGCAGTTAATTTTTAGATATGTGTTATGCGAATGGCAAATATTATTTATTAGACGTAATTGTTTTTAAACATAGGGTTTTAATCCGGAAAAGAAAATACTTTGTTCTTTCACATATATTCATACCTCAAACCCCAAATAATAGGGTTTTAATTTCTAGTGTACTGTAAATCTGCAAAAGATAATCAAGCAGTGAACAAAGAATCTGAAATCATATGTCGTACTATGTCGATGGGAAAAAGGAAACAATGGCGTCAAGTACTTTCAAATTGTGATGTCGAGCCGACAACGTGAAAACGCTCGTTTCCACAGAGGCCTTTCTCTTAATGAATTATTAACGGAAAACAATCCTTTTGTAACCTTCCCCAATTGACCAGTTCTATCTCGATGTGCCTTTAACCTCTTCCACAGAATCCGAACAAGTTTAATGAAAGAAGAGGATTTTGTAACAGTCACACCATATAGGTAAATACAAATTTTTCAGCTCTCACGTGAAGGCTCCTGGCATCAAGGTCATATATCCTTTCGCAGCAATAATAGTTAGTATATGTTGATTAGTTCTTCCCCTAATAAGACAATGTGATATGAATAAAATTTAGTATTTAGCATATTTCCTGCGTGATGTTTTGGAAACCTTCTCCGCGAAAGGATATTGAAGGTTTAAATTTCTTTTTTTCACAGATTCAGAGTTTTTTCCACCTCGGAGTATTTTGACATCTGCTGTTCTCATTGAATGTTTTCTATGTATTTTCTGGTGTAATATCAATTGCATTTTTACAGCTATTTAATTCTCATATCAATATTTCGTGGTCTGGAGTGTTCATATTCCTTCCAATATCCTATCCCTTTGCTTCTCTGCTCCACTTACCGTATGAAATTTCAATTCAGGGAGCCAAGCCTTCCTACTTCATGACATTGATTAGAGAGATACTTCTGTGTACCCACCGGAAAAGAATTATATCATATAAATGCTCTTAAATGTTTTAATTTGGTCTTCTTGCTAATGTGGCACTCGCAATATAATACCTACTTCATGTACTATGGATTAGTATGCTTTGAAGCTTATTTTAACAGATCTTGCTTGAACACACCAGCGTGTCTCAAAATCTGTTATGGTATTTAATGGAGTTTAATTGAGATCCTAATTTTCAATGTGACGAGAATCATTTTCGCTGGATGAATCCTAATATACCTAATAATAGATAGTCCAGTCCGTGATTACACTTCTCTGAGTACATTCTGACGTGCATGAGAACTTGAAGAGGTATTCCTTTTCTGTATCATAGTTATCTGAAATGACTCTGTCTCAATGGATGCAGATGCATTTATACACGGGCACCACGGACTATGGGATGATCTCGAGGACTTTCCCTACTCCAGAACGATCATTTCTGTTCCATTTTCCTATTCCTCTTCCACCCTTATCCGTGTCTCCTCTTTTCGTCGTATTCTTCCCTCCTCGCTCCCCCCTACGCATGCGCACACGGACGATACATCGATCGGAAGTTCAATTTTGCGGACCACTGGCTCTCAGGTAGACAGGAGGGGGGAAGTCGCGATATCCCATCTGACTGCTACTCCTCCCACCCCCACGCCCCCTCTATACCCCCCCGGCACTCCCTTTATGCCGGAAAACGCCGCCTACTCCTACTCCTTCCCTCCTCTCTCTTTCTCTCTATCTCATTCCCTCCACTCCGTGTCCTCCCTTTCACTCTTTCCTGTTCCGACCAAGCCGCCTCCTTTCATTCGGACATACGTCCGGCTATTTCAGTTTCCAAGGGCAACGGATGGATATTGGGACCTGACTCTTATGAATTTCGATCGCCTTAGTGCCCCTCTATAATCCCTGTTCCCTCTGCCGTCAATCCTTCCCCATCGCGAACACGAATCCTTGGAATGAAAATTAAAAGAATTCTTCCTGAAAGGATTCGGTCGCGTCTTGGTTGATGCCATTGTATTTCTCCGAATCCACTCGTTCACCCAGCCAAAAGTTATGCAGTCAGTGCGCGGATTTTCTCCCAAGACCGGCACCGAAGCCGCACAAATACGAGGCTTGTATGGTGATGGCAGCTAGATACTCTACGTTTCCCTCAGACTTGTTGGCTAATATTAATCGAAGACCTAAGATTGCGTGATATTTTTAACTAATTGCTTGATAATGTTGGTTATGTTATTCCGGGGTCATATATGACAATTTTCGCTTTTAAGGGTAAAATAATTTTGGAACTAGTGTTATTTTTTTCATTTCAATAATGATCTACATGCATACTTATGGTTTAGATGAATGGAAATGAAAATCATTAAAGATTTTATTACAACCATTGCCACTTTATAGGAGCCTTATTGAGAAATGTCTTTTTCAATTATGGAAATGCTTAGTATTTGAAATAATTAAGGTACGTGTATATTATCTGAAGCCGTAGGAATACCTTCAACGTAGTTCCAACTATATCTGGCATCTGTAAAGAACAGTGAAATTCTGTGTCATAATTCTTTCATTGGAAGCATTAAAGGTTCATTAGGAGAAATCTAGCACGTTCAATTGAGCGCGAAATCTAATCCTTTTCTTCAGTGAAGGTTCTCAAACTATAAACTCTCTGAGATATTGGAGGCAAATGGGTTGAAAAACAAGCGGATCTCTTCGAATGAGTGTCAAAGACCTATAAATGGAATCGGTTGTGTAAATGGGTGGGTGTGGGGGAGGCTCATTTATGTTTCGTCCCCGTGCAGATCGGGGTCTGTTTCAAGTTTACAGAGAAAAAAAGGAGAGAGCGGTTAAAAAAGGAAACACTCGGGATAATGTGCATGGATAAAGAATTCGGTAATGTGTCGCTCATCGCGCCCAGGGGGAAGGCTGGTGGAGGCGGACGGAAGAACGACAACACTTAAAAGACAGCTACGCCCAATTACCGGGCTTTTTTTTCCAGGCTTCCTTGAAAACTTTAACCCTTTCCTTAAGCGCAGTCCCCCTCATTATGCTCCGCCGCTCCCTCTCCCCGCCACAGAGGGTTTCCTTCGGAGAAAATAAAATAGTCTAAGCAAAGTAGTCCGTATACGTATGTAGGAGTATATGCCGTTCTAACACCACGGCTCCATTCACGCTGCAAAGTGGCGCGAGAGGTGCTCGTCAAAAGGTTTGATTGTGGAAAGGTGTTCGGAGTGAAAAGAGTCGTGGCTGTGGTAAAGGGCCGTCGCGTGAACATGTCCCATTATGTCGTACGAGTAATTTTCACGCCACCAGGAAAATTTCCCGTGATCCCGAGCGGTAATTCCTTTCATAATTATTCCCGCTGTTTACTCGTGCTTAATCGTGTGCAGTTCTTAAATCAACGTCGTTAGATATAAATAATCGCGGCATGTCCGATGTGGTGCTCCTCACTATAGCGCGCCTAGTACACTTTTGCATACTTTTATTGAAATCTTCGTCCAAAGGACGTTTTTCGTGACACAGTTTTCATTTCAAATATGTCTAGCGCGCTTGCATTTTTAACCTAAGAAGACAATTGGTGCATAAATCTCTTTCACCGCTCCTCTTCGGATTTATTCGTTGCTATACTTCTTGGATTTATTTCCCAAAATCGGATCTGGGCAGGATTTCACACAGTTTGGTGTCCTAAATTATTGAGAGCGTAGTAAAAGTATTACCCCGTTTTGATAGTGCGGGAGTTATATGGCATGTACATAAAGTATATCTCGCTTTCTTCCTCTACTCCGCTTACCCAACCAGTCTTCTTTCATTTTCTTCAGCATTGCTGTACCTTTCAAAATTTCTTTCGCCTTTTCTGCATTTTTCCGAAACTCCTAGCAGCTTCCTATCTTTGTCCACCATGTTTAAAACTTCAGCGTTTATCTACCTCTTTCCAACCTATTTTCTTCAGTCTTTTCCACAATCTAATCTTAAAAACTCTCTCATGTCAGCGCTCATCCTCTTGTCTCAAATCCCAGTTTTCTAATTCATATAACGCTATGATCCTCAACATCAGTATTTGCTAATATTTTCTTTTACAGCGTTCTTCAGAGTACGTGTTAGCAATTATCGCCTTCTTGTAAATCCTTAATTCGCTATTGCAAATTCTTATCCTCATGTTTCCTTCGCCATTTTCGTCTGAGATACTACCCAAATATATGAATTGTTCCTCCTTATCTGGTTAATTTTCTCCTAATTTAACGTTTTATCAGCTTCCAAGAAAAGTATAAACGGTGTAAATGAGTAATAAATATTTTCCTTATTATGCCTAGGGTATTAAAGACTTACTTATCTTGGTAATGTGCTATGCTTAGTAAAGGTTTGTGGGCCTTCTGGGAAGTCCTAAGCAATAACCGGCGGACATATTTCTATGGAACATAATTCCGTGATTTTTCTTGCTATCTGATCTTCATGGTGATGGAATCATAAATGTTTTTTAATTAACGACGCTTACATTCGAAGTTACTTTGAGCGTTGCATGTAGTTATAAACTTAAAATATTTGGGGCGAACTCGAGGTTGCGTCAACTGAGAGGATCGTTATCCCGACTCGTAGAGACAAAAGTGAGACTGCCATGGCGGGGACGCAATCGGCAGAGAAAAGATTTTTTAGAAATAAACCGTTTAAAGAAAGACCAAAAGCCTTGGAAGGTCTCAAGTGTATCGCGTTCTCTTTCATCAAAATCTGACGGCAAAGCGGAGAGCGCGGGCTGACAGCGGATTCAGACCGATGCGCACGCCTCATTTTCCGCTGAACTGCGAATCGAAAGTTATTCATTATGCTCGGGAATAATTCTCGCGAAAGCTTTTTTTTTTGGGAGGGCAATGAAAATAAATAATAATAAAATCCAGAGCGTCCATTTAATCTCGGCGAAAACTCGATCCTTTGTTGCGAGATTTTGATCCCATTCCCGTTGCTGCGCAGGGAAAGAGAGAGAAATCCCCCTCCTGCACATTTCGACAAATAAAAATATTTATATCTCGCCCCTCTAGCACTTTAGAGGCTTCTCCTCACTCCCCCCGTCCTTCGCCCATTTTATCCCCCTCTCAAGTCCTTTCCCTCGCATTCCATAACGCTCGCCTCTCTTTTTTTTACCGAGTCCCCCTACCACGGTTACCCCCGTTCCCTCCCGGACACCCCTTCTCCGTTCGTGGAGTCCCCTTAAAAGGCGTTCGGCCTGAATTTATCGCGACCATTTGGAAAAGACGGCGGAACACTTTCCGCTGAAACCGGGAAAAACACATCCCGGATCCTCCTCAGCCTCCATCCCACCCGCCCACAGCTCGCCGTGCGCCGCCCGCTTAATCCGAGAAAACTTAAGGGGTCGATTTCCCATCCCTCCTCGCCACTAGACAGATGGAATATCGAGGCAGAGCGACTTTCAATTATTATGCACTCTAAGCCTAATGCACGGAAGCATTCCCTGTCTCCTGCGGAAGCACCAACTAATGGCATGTTAAATCAATCGGCCCTCCCGGTCTTAATGGACGAGCAGGTGGTGGGGACTCGGATGTAAACGCGTCCTCCTTTGCAAGCCTGCAATTGAAACTTCATTAAAAACGGCACATATACCATTTTAGTTCCTTTATCTCTTTCTTTTGAAAGTGTGAAATCTTAATAATATCTCATGATATTTCTTATTTCTAACTAAACTTCTTTTTTGGCGAATGTCAATTTCTCGTTTTGAATGGAATAATATTTTTTCTAGTTCTTCTGCTCAATCGGATACAATTTTCATTATAAATACGTGGCTTTAAACTAAAATTACTTATAAGGCTGTAAACTAAAAATTACTAATGGCCGTCGTTACATGATTACCTACCCTACCCATTAGAATTATTTAGGAATTTTAATTAGTTAATGATAATTCTAAAAAAAGTAAATTATAATATTTGCTGATGATAGGTCTTCTACCGAGATGTAGCCAGTAAAACGGAGCTTGTAGTAACTTCAGGAATTATTATTTGATCATAATACAATTAACTTAACTGTATTATCGTTTGTTACAGTTTTCATGAATGGATCTGCAGCTTAAAATGGGAAAAAGTCTTAGCATTCCATATCTGCAAAAATATTTCCATTCCCCCAAGGTAGGGCGTATAGGACACACAAGAGCATATAAGTACGCATAGCGGACTGAATGATTTGAGTGGTTCGCTAGACATTGGGTCTGATCTGTAGTAAACACGTTCGGAAGATTTGATAAGATAATGTATTGAGGAAACTATTTCTTAAGAGAACTAAACGACTAGGTGAAGAAATATTTAAATGAATAAGTTCAGATTAGAACATTAGATAACCTCCAATTCGAATAAATTGGGTCGAATTAAATCATAGGGTATAAAGAAATAATGTCAGAAATAGGTGAATTCCTATTTAGCCTCCTCTTTCATCAAAATTTGCGATGAACGAAGAGATATTCTAGCTCAATTTTCGTAAGACGTAGAATCGCCCCCGATTCAGGTATTAAGAATGCACACGCAACTTATTTCACTGGAAATATGATATGAGTTTAGTGCCGACACCGAGAGAATAATTATTATTGAACTTTGAAAATATAGGCAATGCCGCTGTTAGAAGCGGAAGGAGATCGCTTTGCTTATGGGGCAATTTCTTTTTCTCGCACAATATTTGTGATCTCCCCGTAGTTATACAAAATTCTCGAACGTTGGAATCACTGGAAAATGAAATAACATTGGAAATGTTATATAATTGCAAATTTTTCGTAATGGCTGATGGCTTAACACTTTCCTGCCATACGGCGTAATGATGGTTTACAGTGCTCACAAATTAATGTGAGTCATGATTCACAGATTTTCCTGGATTTATATACTATATTGCTATATGTTACCTATATTTATATACCTATATTGCTCCTTGTTACCATCATCTTTTGATGGAAGCATTGTGGTACTCTCTTAGCCTAAAGAAAAAGTGAACAAAGTAGTTCTCTTAAGCGCTTTTAATTTTTCTAAATATTTTTTACTCAACTTTACTTAACTAATTGCATGGAGAAACAACAGTTTTACAATGAATATCTATTTCGGACTCTGTTGTGCATTTTACTAGGGCACCATCATACGAAGAAGATTAAATTAATTGATGGTAAAATCAAAAGTATATATCTAGAAGACACCATTTTTTTAAATGTGGCAAAATATCCATTATAACCTGAATTACAATGTTATTTATTTATAGTGATATGTGTTTGAACCTATTACTTATAAAATATTTTTAATCAATAAATCTAACCTTTATTTCTATCCGTTTTTGTTTAGCATAATGAAACAATTGAAATAAAAGTACTCTATTTTATGGCGTGATGAAATTATATTTGGCTGATATTCGTTTTAATGTCATTAGCTCCTTATTTTCGATTTGTGTTTACCCTACAGTGAAATTTTTATTCAGTAGTTCTATTGATTTCACATTAAAGCATGGACTCAAGAAAATTTGCTAAATCAGATTCCTTTTAGTTTTCCTTGCCTTTTTGTTGAAATAATACGGAAGAAAACGTATTATTTTCGTATTCTTGGTTTTGGCGTAAGTTAAAAATTAGGGATTCCGGCACCAACAGGTTTCCGACAGCGGTTTCACAACATTTCCCCTCTCCGCCACAATATTGCGCATTTTCATTCCTCATCGCCGTTTTAATTGGTAGGCCGCTTTGTGATGCAACCGAAAGGGGTGTGGGATAGCAAGCGAGGGTGGAGGCGGTGGGGGAGGTGGGAAGGGGAATCGGATCGCATTCCCTCCAGCCGTCGTCCTTCGCTCAATTCCCGGGATCTCGCGGGGCTGTCTGAGACCCGCTCTTTCCCTTTCATTTCATTCTCGCCCGATGTTACCACCGCAATGAAACCTCGCATATCTCCGCCTCCCTTCCCTCATTAGAGCGGCCAAAACGACCGCACCCCCGCTCGCTGCGTCCTAAGCACTCCGCACGCGTCGCAGGGCGAACCCACCAGTAGGGCGTTCAATCTGGGCATGCCGTGCACACAGTCTTGTGGGTACATTAATATGTTGATATCGCATGTTGTTCCTTTTAAATGTCTTGAAGTTTTCGTACTTCTGGAATACCCACTCCAACGACCGTAATCCTTTTGGGTGAACCAGCTGGAATTAGTTTTCAAATGGAGGCAGTCGCAGCATATTATTTCGGGCTTCGTTGTCCTTGGGGATGACAATTCCATCTCCCAGATCTGAGTACCATCAACTCTGCTAATCAAATCTAGTCAGATAAGTTGAAATAAACGATTCATGTAATAGTCCTGGAGTTCGCATTGCTACTACAGTAAAAGTGTGCGGAAACAAATTGATTGATGCATTAAAAATATAATTATTTATTTATATAAGTTCACTTAGTAGTTCGAATTTATTTAATTCCGTTGAAGCGACGGCTTATCAAAGCTGGAAATCTCGTGCAAAAATCACGAGCTATGAAGGTTCCATTTTGCTTCCGAGAAGTACCGTCGCGTAGGCTGAACCTTATGTACGTATAATGAAAGGAATAGGTTGCATTATTAATGTAAGGTGCATTGAAAACAATTCATGAGTCATACTTTTCGTTGATGGGAAATGAAATGTATTCTATTCAAAACTGATCAATTGTGGAATCATTTTCTGTAATCCGAAACGTCAAGTTTTGTCGGAGTGTGGGTCTAGCAAAGTGCTGGTGGCATTCGGCTGGCTTCAAAAATATTCATTATCAAGGAAAAGAGCACTCATGAGCGTACTTAAACTGCTCAAAAGACATGAAACGTCGAAACGCTTACGTCTATTTACTACATTAATGGCTTACCTGTTTAGTTATATCATAATTTTGACTGCGTTTAAACTCAAAATTCGGCTTTGGCAATTTGATAACTCGTTTTGATTAATCTCTGAGCACTCTTTTTTTACTAATGGTTTGTTATGAAATGGTGGTAAACACCTTCAGTATCAATTTCCTTATTTGATAAATACATAGAATTCTTTCGAGTGATTTGATTTCCTTTGTTTCTGTTTACCATTTTCTAACTTCGTTTTCGTCAACAATCGGGCTTTACCAAACCAGAGCCGCAAAGCGAGCGAATGAACCGGTTAAGTCCTGACGGTATTTTCACGTAACGTCCCGTCGCTATGCTCTCCTCATTCCACACCAAAGTGATTTTTAAATCGTTTAGATTTAGGTGAAACGCAAGGGAAAACTTTCGGCTGTTAGGAAAATAATCGTTGTAAAGTGTTCGATTCTTGGGATCTTCCGTCCTGGAGTGCGCGGGCGTACCTTTCGCCCTGCCATGCGGGTTACGGAGGGGGAACGCGGAGCTGCACCTGAGAGGGAGGGAAGTCAGAAAGAGAAGGTGGGAGCACACAGGGGCTTCGGAAGAATTCAGGAGTAGGTGGGGTTTGGGGGGTTCTCCATATCACTCTCCTCTTGCATTAATTTGCACCTTTCAACCAGCAGAGAGGGAAACTGTGTTCCATTACTCCGCTCCACGCGCTCCACTCCCGCAACCCCTCCGGTTTCTCCCATGCTCCGTCTCCCTCCTTCGTCACTACCCCACCACGATTCCATCCCTCCTTCTCCCACCCTCCGCGCCGAATCCCGGCCACGACCCGGCCACTCCCCGTACGCTCCCTTCCCCCCTCCCCGGCTCATTCCGCACCACGCTGATCCATCAAAGGGACGTCAAAATTTATACACGCCGCATTCTACACGTACCCAGCAACGTAAAGAGAGGAAGAGGGCGCGTGCGTGCATGCATGTGGTGGAGAACGCTTCATGCGGTGGTGAGTTGTGGGAATGGAGACATCATTCCATTGGAGTTCGCAGGCGATGTGTATATACAGACACGCACACACACACGCACACACACACACACGCACACACACACATATATATATATATATATTAATGTGTGTGTGTGAATGTATATATATATATATATATATATATATATATATATTAATGTGTGTGTGTGAATGTATATATATATATATATATATTTTTTTTTTTTAATACATAAACATACATACACACACACTACACCCAGGCAATAAAGGACTCAATTTTCGAATTTGAATATTTTGGTGGCAGAACTATCTTCTTATGCGTAGGAATGGTTTAATTTAGTCATATTCCTATTCATAAAAAATGGACGTCTCACTGAAAAATACAAACAACAAAATTGCGTCTTTTTTTCTCTTTATCGTCAACCATCGTGAAATTTTTGTCTGTATGTATACATGCATGTATTTGTATACATTGTATAGCACAGCCGTATTAGTAAAGGCGATGGTTGAGGGTAGTTTTCAGAGGACCCACTGCTTCATTATTTTTTTTCGGTGGATATTTCATTTCCCAAGCTCCCGCATGCGAGTAGGCTTCGTTTCAAAGGCCTCCCTCGTCTTTTTTCTCGCGTGGAGGGCCCAGAATCGTTCATTTAGCTTGCGACCAATCGTCAACCGCGCGCTGCGCCACAAAGTGACCATCTACCGATGAATCATACAGTAGTTTCCTTCGTTTTGTTTCCACCTCCACCGTTCGTAGCGTGCTGGCGATGGAAAACCCTTTTCGAATCTGAGCAGGAAAAGCATCACATTGGCGTCGCGGTTATATCCTCGTAGTTATCAATTCAATTGTTAGTGTAATGAATCCAGTACGTTTTCATTAGTATTTATTATTAAAAATTGCTTTATAATGGCAGTTTTTATGTGGCATTAAATTTTAATTTAGAATAAAAGGCATCTTACTCATTTATGCATTATGAAACGTGAATAAAATTTAACTATCATCTCAATCAAATAATTTTAAATGAACATGATAAGGAAACAACCGTCAAAGAAACTGATGTATTGACTAAAATCTTCTAAATTCAAACGTAGCTGTATTTTTTATGCATAAAAGTCTGTTACATTCTGATAAATCATCATTAGAAATACACTTTAATTAGTCATAATTCGGTTCTTAAATGTCTCCTTTCCTTGCGATGTTTTTCATGGTATTCTGTTCAAATTTGGTGAATATATGTACAAGCTTCCTTAAATCTGTCGCCGAGGGTGAAACCCAAAAAGGTAAAAGAAATAAGGGAATTGATTTTATTATAATAATGTAGAGTATCTTTCGGGAAATTGGACTGAAAAAGGAAGTGACAGCGAGGAAGAAACGGAGAAAAATATTGGGTTTCTCGGATGAAAGGAAAGGGAGAAATAAATGTAAATAAACGTTGAAAGCAAACTCGCTGCTCTGATTTTTTTAATATGCAAACACTCGAAATATTTCGGAAAAATATTAATATCTTCTATAAACAGTCTGTCAGCATCCTTACTCGTCGCCTATTTTCTCTCAATTCTTGAAACAAGTAGTTTTTTTATGTTTTTCTTCCTTAGCTTTGACCAGGTACAACTATATCATATGTATACAATATAATTTTTTACAACCTAGGAAATGCTAAAATAACAATTGATAGGTTGTATAAATGAGTTTTTGAAATACGTTTTTACGATTATGTTATTATTGTAAATTCATGAGTATCTCCTAAATCGTTGAAATGATAATGAAGACTCATATCTCGAGTATTCTCACAAAAATCAGAGTTAAATAAAAGTCACTGTAGTAAACTTCTTACATTTTAGGCTAAAATTGCCTAAAATAGTTTTCTCTAAGATGTAAATCAATTTATGTAAGAAACAAATGCCTGTTTAGTCAAATGCTAAAGAATGTAATATTTTAAAAAATATTGCCGATATGTCTATTTCTTTCTGCGCTTCCTGGTATTGGAAGTTTTACTCTACTCGTTGTTCGGGTGAAACCTGGTAAACTGCAGAATACTGCCGTGTTACGTGGGATGTTTACTATAGTCAATTAGTACACGAGGAATTCATTTGGCTTTCTTCTTCGATGATCGGTAGTGGCCAGCAGAAAGTGATGTTGTAAGTTACTCTGGTACCTCACCAACTCCTTTCTTTCCCGTTCTATTCGGAATGTCTGTGGCGTCGCCTCTGCTCGAGTCCGTCCTGGACAAACCTGCTTGCCTGCCGAGATGAGAGCAACCGCGAAAAGTCTCATTCGGGTCACGGGAAAAGAACATCCTCCCATGGCCCGTGAAACGTCCGAAGCTCGGAAAGGAAGAGAGAGGGGAAATAAAACGCCGTCGAATGACGTGAAATTGAAATAAAACGACGTCGGATGTGGAGAAACGAGGGAGAGAGGGAAAAAAATGGGAGAGTGCATTTCGGGAGCCGGAAATAAAATGGAGAGGAACTGGAGGGAGCGAAAATAATGGATGGAATCGGAACGAGAGGGAAGTGGCAGGGAGGAGGGGGAGAGAGGGAGGGAGGAAATGAGAGAAAAGGCTGGATAAATGAGATTAAACAGAGAAAGAGAGATTGGAATTGAAATGGAGGCGAGCGTAAAAGTTACGAGCGATGTGGAGAAAATAGTGGGGAATGGAGTAGGTAAGGGAGAAGAAAGAGGGCGTAATGAAAATTGTAATAAAGAGAGGAAGAGAGAGGTAAAGAGGTCGAGGAGGAGAAATGGGGAATCGGGTGTGCTTCCTAGCGGAGAGAGAGAATTGTATTCGTTGGAGGGGAGAACCTATCTCAGGGGCCAGTCCGAATCCATCATGCGTCCTCTCTCTTTCGTTCATTCATTTGTCCGAGAAATGGGAGCGAGTGGTTTTCAGGGTTTGAAGGAGATCCTTCCATTTCAGGTGCGTCTGAGGAATGTGGAGTTCTAACAACGAAACCATTCATATATGGATAATGAACATTAACGTTCCGAGCATCATAGATAATACATGTAGCAATACTCAAGGGTTTTAGATGGATATAGTCGCCCTAATTTACCTGTGAAACCGTGGGTATTATTATAGTCTCAGTTTTCATTGGCTGGATGTCTTTGGACAATTAAGATGGAATAAGAAAATCACCACTGAACAATTCAGTATCCGATTTTATCTCGCATGAGACAGGGTCATAACAAAATCAAGCATGGCCACTCAGACTACATTTTTATATTAAATAGTTATATTCAATGTTTTACCGGAACACCTTTTTTCTTTGCCTTTTCAGTGATTCTCGGGATATTGTGTATATTTAGATATGTTATGATATTGTGTATGCGCAATGATTAAACGAAGTTATATCTGAAAATTATTCGGTAAAGGTGGTGTTACTTACAGATCGTTTTTTAGTACGCGAACATATTAACTACGATGCATTAGTGGAATATTGCTATCCTCTTGGGGTACTGCGAATTATCATGTCCGCTTAAATACTCTTCTAGTGGTGCTTATTAATTCATCAAATATAATTACAATTATTATCACAAACATTCTGATTAATGTAACCATATTTTCATGTCGTGCTCTAAAATAGTCACCTAGACATATTTTTCGGTAGGTTGGAACACAGTACCATAGTTAACGCCTCATTTACGCTGAACCGTACTCGGCGTAAGTCAAGAATCTTTCCCCTTTTATCCCTTATCCTTCGACCTTGTTTAAAGTCCACATTTGTTTCAAGCATTTAAGGTTTTGATTAATGATTGGAATTCATGTCCCAAATATTAGATCCTATATTAATTTTTATGTGAGGCCACTCGACTTGCCTTCACTCTATCTACCAATAAACAGAGAAAGTTTTATTTTAGGATTGTGCACGCATTAAGCATTGTGACTGACTTCTGAGTCATTCATAATGGTCATCGGCATATAAAGCTGATTCGGAGAATGATACCTAATAATGGAACGTAATAACAACGGCGCAGTTCCTGTCGTTTAATCAGCATATCAAGCATTATAAGCTCACGCCTTGCCTGTTTCATTATTTTCGTGGAAGAAGGCTATTCTTTCGCTTACATTCAACCAATAGTAAAATAATAAGGAACTGTTAAAAATGTTGCCTTTAAAGGCTTTTTCAATGCTGGAGTGCACGTAAAATGTTTATTAAATTTTAAATATATTGTTAGTGAATGTATTAATTTCATTTTTGTGTCAAGTCAAGAAAATATATCGGAGAGATCGAATTTTCCTAGTAGTACGAGTGGTACGTTTATTATGATGGCATATGAATTACTCTCCATCTTTTCATGAAGCCGGATCCGAGCTCTTGAGTTGTTCCATAAGTTTTATAGTGGTGATTCAGGTGTTCATTAGTAAGGGAAGAAGGCTAGCGTCCCCGTCTCGGCTTCTGCGCTACCGGTAGAACGATGTTTTTTTCCAATTTTCTTTTCCCCTCTCAGTGGTCCGAACGCCGTGCCATTACCTAGACACCCCTCAATCCGTCTCACAAGTTGGAATGCAGATGGGAGATTCGAGCCGGACGCTCAAGGAGCGAAGCACGTTTCACTGAAGGGATGGAGTGGAAAGTTTGAGAAAAGAATAGAGCGAGCGGGTGATTACAGCGGAAGAGGGAGGAGAGAACAAAGAGAAGAATCTGGTGGTGAGGCACTTCTACTATGGAGAAAGTGTGTGGGCTCCGAGAGATCACTTGAGAGAGCCAAGCCTAGCAACCCCTCGCTCGCAATCATTCTCGGGCTCGAGAGAAGAGAGGGCAGAGGATCGACAGCCGGACGGAGTTGCCCTCCTTGGAAGGATCCGCGCATTGTTACTCTTTCATCTGCCAACTCAGACGCAAAAAAAAAGATGTGCATGACTATGCGGACTGTTTATTTTTTGAGCATCTGTGAACCATCCGATTTGCGTGGGAGATATGAGATGATCAAGGGAGGGAAATGAAACAAGGGATAAAACTTAAGACAAATCAGTACTCAGTCTCATGCCAGCATCACTGCGGATTATTTACTATGGTGTCTACAGTTTATGCGCGCCATTTCAAGCAACTTAAAGTTTTATATTATTTACTCTTTTCTCTTAAAAGCAGTAGACAACTTAGGATGAGCGTTAGGTATATTTATTTACTTCTTTATATCAATGGCAAGAATGACCTTTCAGACTCCTCTTTGGCAAAACTTATTTCGCGGTGAATATTCTCTCTATAGAAGACTTGGGGAGTTAAGAAAAAAAAGTCGTAGAGTTCACTGAACTATTTCGGTACGACCGGCTTCATCTTATTTGTGACATCCTACGATGAAGCTGGTCGTACCACAAATAAAGTTTGGTAAAATATAAAGTTTTTTCTAATTCCTCAAGATGCGATTCCACAAGGTTAGCAATACAATAATAACAATGACGTGGTACAAAGGTCTAATTAAAATACTACGTTCTGTACTTCTTTCGGATAGGATTCTATATTATGTTCATTTTACTAAGTGGGCTAATATATTCGGTGGAACGCTAAGAACTCTTTTTCAGAAAAGAAAGCTTTTCAAGAGTTCATAAGGAACTTAGTTTTTGTTAGATATCTTTTTTCTGAAAAATTGGCTTTAGATAGTTAAAACCGGTTTCATGATGTATTATGGGGCGTTATCTAAGATTTATAAACGAGGTCACCCATGTTTTGTTTCTGGAATCACCCAAATAAATCACGCTATACCTCCCTTTCTGAACGTTAGCTCATCGATGCCCGTATTGCGACTTTAGAGTACACGTTCGCGATTGGGATCGGCAATATCCCGCATGTGTGAAATCATGTTGATGTCGATGGTCTAATAATGACATAATGGATTCTCATCGTTGCCCGGTGAGACGTATTGCCATGTTAACTTTGTCAGGTGTGATGTTGAACAGGCTGAGGGTCGTTATAGTCGATTTGTAACTGTCCGGAGAGTATTAGTGATCAGCCCTTTTCGTTGTATTGAGTCACCTTCAGGAAAGCTTTTTTCATGTACAAGTGTCCACAGGAATTATATATCTTTTTCAAGAAAAGGCGTGCATTTCTCGTCACGGGCAAACCATTCATATTTCCTCAGGGTTGCATTTCTAATCGACTACGATGAATATCCAAGAGATAAGTGAGGGAAATTATGCGCGGGAGATGTAAACGAAGGTTCAAGAGTTCTTGAATAAGAGTAGGGTAAAAGACATTATAGGCATCTAGTGTGTGTGTGTTCGAGTGTTTTTGCACCATAATCCATAAACACAGTATTCAACCCGAAGGTCGGTTTGGTAGGTGATGGTAGAGTTCACCCAGTACTAAGCCCGACGGCGTTTGAAATTCACACATCAGAGTTCCTTTCCCTGTGCCGGTTATGGTTTCCCAGGAAGATCTGGTACCCGAAAAAGGACAATAATCAAAAATATATTGATATGCATATATTAACTCAGTACGAGGTTTTCCAGATTGAGAAAGGCTAAGCTTAACATTAATATAGGAGGGCAAAAACTAGACCAGGTGGAACAATTTACGTACCTTGGAAGTGTTTAGGACCGAAATGATCAAAATAGTAGGGACGTAAGGAGAAGAATTGTACGTAATAGGCAAAGAGGCTTTCACAGGAGGGAATTGATGACAGGGACGTTGAGTAAGGATGCTAAAAAAAGGCTCGTAAAAACTTTGATATGGAACGTAGTAATGTACGGCACGGGAATATGGTCACCGAAGCAGGATGATAGACGTAGATTGGAGGCTTTTGAAAGAGGGTATGGAGAAGGATGGAGAAGGTGAAATGGACAGAAAGAAAAACAAATGAAGTGCTGGGTATGGTGAAAAGGGGAGAGAGGGGATCGTTGGGAGAAATCATAAGGAGGCAGGAAAAATGGATGAAGGGCGTTTTGATCGGCAATTGGGTGTTGAAGACTGTAATAGAGGGGATACTGTTAGGCAAACGAGGAAAGGGTATGAATAGGATTGGAATGTTGGACTGGATGAAGGGAGTAAGGAAGTATGCAGAAATGAAGAGGTATTTGTTGTCGAGTAGGATGTTGGGTTGCGTGTTTTGTTAAGAAAAACAAAATATTGATCTGGTAGTTGTGTCCATCCAAAACCTACCTTAACCGGTAGATTACCTATTGATAATACAAACTCTGATTTGTGCATATTTCATGTACCCCCCCTGTACGTCCCTTCGTCACCTTGCGGGGTATCGTATCGGTGTAGAAGACCAAATTGTCAGTTTTCGTTCGATTCTCTCTCCTCCGCTCTCTCCTGATACTTCCAAATACCGTTCGTGCTTTATCATGCGTCTTTTTTATCACGGTGGAGGTTGGGAGGTCGAGATAATGCATCGAAGCTTTGTATGTTATAGAGTGCGTGCGTTCACACCGGTCGAAGTAAATTACCGTCGGGCCTCGTGGGGGGCTCAGGGCGGCGCGCGTGAACCCTCGCCTCGTTAAAGCGCGTTTGTTTCCATGCACTAACGCGGTCGAGATGCGGAGACCCTTCCACTTCCAACGGAAAAAGTCTTTCGTTCTCACGGATGACTTGGCTGCCCAACCGGGATTGAGGAAAAGGTTTTAAAAAGTTGACGCATAAGGTGGAAAAATAACTTCCGTCACATTCTAGAAAAAACTCGATCTTCAAGCGCGAAATCCAGTGCTTGCTGATATGGCAAGATACGTCAGAGCCACGAATCGAATCCAGGGTCATAAAACTATAGCAATATTGTGTCAGTTATTTAAGGAAAGCAATACATTTCTGAAATGAGTGAGAGTATAGAGGGAGTGTTATGAAATTATTGTTGAGAAAAGACGGAAATTATGGATGCCCAAAGATATATAATTGTGTAAATTTGGATTTTTTTATTTCTCCGCAGATTTTTGGCAGGAAAGTATAAATATTTTTTATATATTATTATTTTTTATATGAAACTACATTATTTCTTTTGATAGTACACCTTAATTTATATTGTGCTCTACGAGTATATCTCCCATAATAATACTAGAAGTTCCTCCAGACAACCCCAGAGTCATTCTTCTCCTGTTTACCCGAACAAACACGAAAACAATTTCATGCTGGTACAACATAGCATTGGAAATGTAGTTTTGCGGAGAAATGAATCTCGGGTGAGTGGCGGGAATAAACCGCGAGGGGGGGTGGGAACGAATCAGAAAGGTGAAGAGGAACATAGGATTAGAAGGGTTAAACTGGGTGGAATAAGTGTTCGGCCTTCAAAGTGAAATACTGATGAGGATTACATAGGGAGAAGGAAAATCAAGCTCTATCTTTCTCTGTGGATGGAAAGACTGGAAATTTGGTTATAAAGTGAAAGGGGCAAAATAACATGGCAGGGTTTTTAAGAAGATAAACCGCAGAACTGTTCACTTGAATTAGTTCTTAAAGAGTGCAAGGGCTGCAATACCCGTAATGAACTGTGACATGGAGTAATTAAGAATGGGAACTAACCAAAGTTTCTTAAGTATTATATCATATTTCTATTTCACTTTTGAGTAAAAGTTGAATTGGTCGTTTTTATATTTGTCAGTTTGCTATTTTAAGAAATCGTTTCATAAACGAAACGAAAGCGAAGGTGATGGTTTTTTTCATTTACGCATAAGCTTTTTTTTTCTTTTGGGCCAAAATTATGGGAAATTTTGGGCAAAAGGGATGATTATTTATAATTTTTCAAGATGCAATAAAATTGATTTAATGCAACAGACGCTTATCATATTTTGTTAGTGTCGCGTCTCATATGCAGCGTTGATTACCTCTTAATCGTATTTATAGTCTGCCTGTGTTTATATTTTAAGCATAGATTGCCATAAGTCATGAAGATTACGGCTACGAAAAGTTTCTCGCCTTAATGTCACCAGGATAACGATGGGTAGACCAGTAAATTCGTCTTGCTGAGCCTCTGCATGGAAATATTTTCTCCTTTTGCTTAGGTCGCAGTGTTAATCGTGAAAATTATCGCATTTCCCGGGGGTCTTTCCCGATCGGTAACGCAAGATGTTGATGAAAGGATGCGGAATGCCCAGGATTCTCTTCGGCATCGGCACTAGTTATCTCGGTAGTCACCGGAGAGGGAGAGAATAAGATGGCGCTGCGAAAAAGAGCGGAGGGGTGGTTAGAGAAGAAGTGGGTGTGGGCATCGTGGTGGGGGAGGCCCAAAGGGAAGGGGAGGAGGTCTGATTTTCGTCTGTGATCCTTGCTTCTGCTCATTTAAGCGCCGGCTGCCCGGGGTTGTAGTCAGCGGGGAGATAGCATCGGGTAGATGGGGGTGGCAGATAGCTGGGCGACAGGGTGGCGTGCGGGCGAATGGGATGCACGGTCTGGGTATGGAGGGGTGGAGTGTGATGGGTGGGGCCCGACCCACGCGTCCTCAAAGCAGTCTCCATCGCGCGCGTCGAGGAGTTTGAGTAGCGCTACGACGCCGCGACGGTCGTGCGTGGAGGACCGCCTTCTCGGGAAGGGGAAGGTGGCATGGCGGTCGGTAATGATGGGCACGGAGCGGAATCGAGCCCGCGCGGTCCATAAAAGTGAAATTAATTTGAGAGGACCGCAAAATTTTATTGAATATTCGTGTGCCTCGGACCTTGTTTTTATTCGCTCGACATCGGAATTGGTTTTATGGAGCCAATTATGAGCGGAATCGGTGAGGGCGCGCTGGGTTTTCCGGGTTGCATGTGCCCTTAGACTGGAACTGAGTCGAAATATGAATGAAGCAGTTTTGGAGTTTCATACCTTAGCTTTCTAGTGAAGTTTTCATAAGATTGTTTTTGAAATTAGTATTAGGTTCTTAAAGTGACAGCGTCCGACTCAATATTGTATTATTTAAACATACACGTAATTGAACAGGGGACACGAATGTGATTATTCCGTTAAAGAATTAGGAAATACGTTGTTGTTCGGTATTTGACTGCCTGTTGCATTATTAATATTACAAGTTATAAACTTTGTTTCTTTCCATTTTAGAATACTTTTTGTTTTCAAATTCAGTCGGTGACATCCACCTAATTAGCGGGATGGTTTTCGGAAACTATGAGGAAACTATTCAGGATTGACATGTACACGAAGAAATGTTTGAATTTGCATTTCATGAGGTTTTGCTTCTAAATTTGGGTAGTGGATTAAAGTTTTTCTCTCGTAGTGTTTATACCAATCATCTCTGTTCCTTTAGGCGTAAAATCATCTTTTTTACGTTCTTTACGATAAAGCAGAATTAATTGTCCTTGCGCTATCATAATAATTAATAATAGTTTATGAATCATTTATATCCGTTTTCCGTTTACATACTGTTTCTTCTTCCGGGCTCATTGAATATCAGCATTTATTTTTATAACAATGATTACATTTTAGCCTGGTATACGGCTTGTAGTAATAGTATTGGTATGTTGTAGCAATTCTAAGTTTTACTGAATGAATATTTATTATGAATTTGTTTTTGTTAAGCTCCGCATGATTTGAGTCCATGACTAGATAAATGCCTTGCTTTTGGTATTTCTGTCATGACTTCCAAAAATTGATTACTCTGCTAGTTAAGGTTATTTAATTTGAGACATACATGTGACGGCACAGATGATAACGATAATCCGTATTTTAAAATACAAACTTTGTACTTGAACAGATTGTGAAAGTCTCTCATTTACTCTCACACGGAGAACTTTCTCTTGGCTTCCATATCGATGGAGCGTCCGTGTTGGGTTCTCTTTTGACTTGGGAGACCCACAACCGAAGTTGGGGCAACTTTGTGATGAGTTTGATCTTCCACTCGCGGTAGTCACTCTGGACTTCGTATAATGAAGCCCCCGCCGGAAGAGACCGGAATGCCCTACATTCTGGCCACTATACTAAACCTAAGGGCGATCGCGGCCCTCATAACCTGAGGCGTTCACAAGTCATGAATAATATTGAGAAATTGTGTCCGTGTCTCACAACTGAAGTGTTCGGAATTCAAGGATCTGAAGCCCAATAATGCCATCATGATTCATTTTTTCGATCAAGCGCACACTATTTAATCATCCCTTTTCGTCGCTATGACCCAAGAAGGGTATAGGTAAAATGAAAACGTGGCAAATTATAAGTATTAAAGCTACTTATCTCATTATTGTGTTGGTCATTAATATGATCATGCATGACTCTTTTACGTGAGAAAGAAGAAATATTCAGATTTAGAGGAAACCAGTGGTATATTGTCGATGTGAAAACGGTGTCTAAAAATAACAATAAGGATTAAGTATCTTTGATGACTGCAATTGCTTTCGATGGGAATTCGATTACATACGTGTCTTTTTTATGTATTATTCCTTCGTCTATAAAAATATTTATAAGCGTCGATAGGGTTCATTATAGGATGCATGGATTAGTCATTAATTCACGGATTACCATCGCCAGTAATTTCTCGTTTTTCTTCCAGTGGGGATTGAAATTCGTGCGCACGTAAAACACCATTTTCACGCCCGGAAACAACATTATTTACTCAGCGTGCCGCGCACTGCATGCGCTTTTAATTTCGCTCGGGTGTGGCGTGCCTTTGGTTTTTTCGTATACGTGAACTACCGAGCTTTTTTGCCATTTTGTGCCCTCGGTCGTGCGTGTGTCGTCGATCGTGTTAGGGCTTTAAAGGAAACGAGTGATAATTTTGTGGGGAACGGGTTACGCAACGGACAATGAGTGATTAACGTGAGTGGATGTAGGAACCGATTTTCTTTTTAAGGGAATTGGGTGGGAGGATCGCCCCAGGGCTCTTCGAAAGGTACGGCCGTGCACACAGAATGATGACTCTACGTCGAATAAGGTTCTTCATGCGTTCCCATTCGGTTTTTACAGCCCTGGGGGTGAGACTGGAGGAGTAGAGTGGAGAGGGTGGTTACGGGACAAAAGGGAGGAGGAAGGGCCGAGAGGAAGGTAAGGTGGGCATATAAAAATAAAATAAAAGGTGAGGGAGCGTTGTGAAATTCGTCGGGGGATCGTCTCCGGGATTCCTGACGGAATTAATATTGTTAGTGTATGCGGTGGATGTGCGAGGAGATGTGAGTAAATAGCATTAGGCAAAGGGAGGAGGAGGGGAGTGGGAGGTCCAGCTTTACTCTCCGTCTCGTGGAAAAGGGTCGAAATTTAATTTTCCCCGTTGAAAAAAGTGGCGTAATTTCAGAGAGTCATATAGATGGCATGATTAGGGTTATGTGAGGAGAGAGAGGGAGTTAGGAATAGAGGGAGAAGTGAGAGATTGAGAGAGAATGGGTGGGGAAAATTCGCCAGGTCCTCTGTTTTTGGGAAATTGCGTCGATTTATTCCTGCACGAGTTGCGCTCACGCACCTAAAGAAGAAATCCTTGGCCTTCTAAGGCAGTCCATCCGTTTCTGAGCTGCGCTACTAGCTGCTGAAGGTATTAACCTTCTTTTATAATGTACCTGGCTGTGATTGAGGAATGATAAAAATAAATTGCCAAAATTACGATGAGAAAAACATATTGATAAATGTATTATTATTAGTCTTGATAGTTCGTAAGACATCGCGTCCTATTACGTATTGATTTCATTTTTCTGCGTAAAATTATTAACGGGTGAAACTTGATTATTATTTCATCATGAAAAAATAATATTTTGGTGCGGTTGAAGGTTTTAGTGCGGTGTGAAGCCATTATTTTCTCAATCAAAGGAGTACCATTTGATGATGGTGTAAACGGCAAGAAGAACTACATTTGGGAATAACAGTCGTGAGATAATAATGTATCGAGCATGCAATTCTGATCAAACTACTTTCAATTTTTTTAGCCCAAGTGTTAGGCCCTTGTTTTCATCACTGATGATGAACTTTTTACCTGTCCTTAATTAATTATACTCCTGTTATCAAAAGTTCCTGAAATAAAATATATAATTCCTTCTTTATGGTTTGGGCAAAAATATAGGAATACTCATGAACGAGAGATAGGAATTTACATTCATCCATCTGTGTCATGCATACAAAGGGTTTACCTCAAAAAGGAGGCTGATATAATCGCTGGGAAATATATATTACAGGTATGATGTCATAACAATATGCTGTATAGTTGTTGATGAATGAGAAACGGGTTGATAAAAGTTCAATTTCATTAATTCTAAGCGAGTTCTTAAAGTAGCTATATGTAATTTACTTTTCGTTGGAAACCTTTTTCCGTGTTGCGTGAGTGTTATAATATAGTATATCACGTCAAGCGCGAGATATGGACGTGATCAGCAAAATAATTTCTCGTCAGTCGAAACTGCTTTTTTCCATTACCTTAAAATTATGACACTTTTTCGGTGTTAGTAGCAAGTTGGAGCTTAAATATTAAAAGGGTTAACAAGGCTTCGGCGAATTTGAATAATGAACTGAATTGTCTTCCTAAAGTTCACACTTCATATCAGTGTATGGCAGATAATTACTGCATTTCCTTGAAACAAAAATTCCTCTAATACGAAGGAAATGGAAACATTGGCACACCAACCGTTTCAAATGGTGTTTATGTTATTTAACCTCAAAATTTTACTTATAGGGTTATAGTATTTAATTGGATGGTTTTTTGTGGCTAAAATCTAATATTGATGTGACAATATACACAACAATATTTTTGTATGGCGCACGGTGATACTCATTTCGAGCCGGCGGTGCGTACCAATTGAAAGGTATGTGTATCCACTTCAACAGCAAATATTTCAATTAAAACATTGTTTCCTCAGATACAAAAGTTCCAGAAATAAAATAACATTGGGTCATTTGTGAAAAATTTTGTCGTTTATACTACTCTTTGATATTTACCATAGTACTATGATATTAACGCATAATTTTGGAAATTCTCCAAATACCTATTAATCATCATCTTGACGCCCACAAAGAAGTACTCAACTAGAGTGAAATAGACATTCGAAAACCAGTAATGTTAAATTCTACACCAAAAAATTAGGAACGATTTCAATTCGGAATTTTTTTTAGCCTCACCCTTATGGAATGACCTGTATTTCATTAAGTTTCCAATGCAATAGTCTTCGGTTTGGCGGCCACTTAAAAAAATTGACCTTTATAGGAGTGTCTCCGATCCCGTCCTTGTTTCACCACGTACCCCCAAGGTTCGTCGGCGTCGGAGTGAGGGTTAAGAGAGGTGGGGAAATTGAGGGAAAAATTTCCGCTTTAATCCATGCCCTGAAATGGAACCTGACACGAAAGCCAAACTCATAAACAGCCTGTCACTATCTCATCTCGCAGCCGGCGATTCGAGAAACCAGATTATTCGTCTTCCTTCTCTCCCCCGCCGCCGTCTTACCCAAGGGTCGTAAAAATCCCCCATCGGCCGTAAAGACCGTTCGACCGAGACGGGGAAAAACTGCGCCCCGACTCCCCATTCCCCCCATACGGCGAGTCGGCGAGCACACGCTCTCTCAATTTACTCTCGCGACTCTTCGCTGTGAGGAGGAGGGAGGACGAGGCAAGAAAAAATGAAAGCGACGAACGCTCCAAAGTGCACTCCTTCGCGGGAGAAAAGTGACGAGCGTTAAATGCACGGGTGACGTCTTCGTCCCTCGAAGCAAATCATCCCTCGCTCCCCTTCACCCGGCTTTGCAGTCGCCATCCAAGTCCGCGGGAGCGATAGCCGCGGAGGCCAAAGAAAAAGGACTCGGGAACTCGATAAAAAGATGGAAATTGAGCATGATTATTTTTTTTACACCCTCCCGGAGAGATGATGGTTAATATAAAGGAGAGAGAGAAGTTTTAAGGCACCAAGCGGGAGAGGTTGGTGGAGGAGGGGGTGGAATTCCCAAAATCCCGGGTCGTAAAAATGTGTAAGTGGGAGGAGGCGTTTTAGTCTTAGGGTAGTTAGGGGGGGATGAGAGGCGGCCCTTGGAAATAAATCTAGAGAAGTACACCGAGGCGACATACTGTCTGGAGGATATGGAGGTCTTGGCCCACCCTTTAATGCCACTTACTAAACATGAGAGTGGGGATATGGTGTGGAGAAGGCTAAAGAGTTTCCCTTTCGGGAGCGACCTGGGAGGGGAGAAAGGGGGTCGTGGTGGGACAGCGGGATGGGAGATACGAACAGTTAGGGTGGCAGGAGGGTATTACTGTACGAGTAAAAAAAAAATAAAATACGTAGGATAAGAAAACACTTCACCTCGTCCAATGCGCTTAGCCATCATTTCCCGTGGAATCCCATTCCTTTTTCGCTCATAAAACTCAATTCTTTCACCAATTTCTCTTCCTCGCTCGAAACATAAATGAATAATGTCCTCTTCGGGATTCCCGAAAAAATGCACTGAGTCCCCAGCGCATATTCATGATGACTTTTCCACGTCGTTAATCCTACTCAAGGCCAGATTGTCAAAAAACTAGGAGTTCACTTTCTTTATAATTTCTACCATTAGTGGATGTGTATCCTGGTTTTTAAGAAATGAGGATAAGCGTAGATTGGAGTCATTTGAAATGGCGTGCGGGTAATAATGAAGATAATAAGTTGGACAGAGATGAAGACAACAGCTTAAGTGTAAAGCAGGGTTGGCAAAGTGAGAACATTGCTGAGGGAATCCAAAAAAAGTGGCGAAAGTGAACAGAGGAAAAATAAAATAGTAGTGGGATTTTGAAGGCTGTGATGGAAGTTAGAATGGGTGGTCTGGAAAGTTTCCGGCCTAACAAAGATACAAGACATTTTTTCTGAAATTTTCTGAGGTCGGAAACAGACCACCCTATGTAAAGCGGGTTAGCGTAAGGAAGGGAATAACCTTTGTAGACAGCATGAAGGCTGGTAGAAGTAACAAAGAAATGAGCGAAGTAATTGAGGGATAACTAGAGGCAGTTCTCGTAATACGTGGAAGAGAAAAGACTTTAGGGACTGTACAGAAATCTACCTGATTAGGTGGAACTCCTTAACTTAATTGTTTAGGATTGAGTGGTGTTTAAAGCTAGTGCCAGGCATTGGAAAAAATTTCTTTTGTTTAGTTAAAATGTTGAGGAATTGCTTGATTAAAACCGATATTCGTATTTCTAATGGCTTGGCTTAAAGCAGCACTGGAGCATATTTTATCTATCTTGGGTAATGCTGTCAATAAAATGTGATAATATACTTTTTGTTACATATCTACCGGATTGAATTCTTTATTCTCAAGAAATCGATTTCTACACTAACCATTCTCTTCAAGGTTGAGATTTAAAAAAAGCAAGATTCAAAGATCGCATATAAATAAGTATAAATTTGCTTAGTAGTGGCTATTTGTACTTCTGACGACTTTCTTTGCTAATTACTCAAGTTAAACTACCTAGAATCCATCGATCGGGAGTGAAAACAGTTACGTGGAATACCGGACGCTGATGTTGCATTTCGAATTTTCCATCGTTTTAATTTAATTGGGATGAATTGTGTCGACAAGTTGTATTTTGGCTGCCTAAAGTATCCAGGGCTTCGAATTACAATCTGGGCTTTCGAAGTATGTAGTTGATATTTTGCATTATTCCGCAATTGATTTTGTTAATTTCGGATTTACCAACATTTATATACTTAATTACGAATCAATTCAACTAGCGCAGTCTCTGAAATAAAATAGTTCGTCAAACTTGGTACGTACATTTTTGTTGTATCCAATCATGTAGGTAAATAATGTGAAAGTTATGAAAAATAAAATAATGAATACGTTTTTCAGCCTAAATTCACAGAATAATAAACAGCCTTCTCTCTATTTCATAAAGGAAACATTTCTGAAATTCTCTGTTAAGTTGATAAGGCACAATTTGTAAAAATTTGCATTCTGTTAAACATTTGTGTGGATGTGTGTTCAGGAAAAAAACCTTTTCCAAATTACTTTTTGCTCATTGCACTGTCGTTTTCAGGGCAGAGTGCCTTTTACGAAGTGTTAACCATTCCTACGTCCAAGTAATCGGTCATATGGATCCTATAACCAGTAGGTCATAGCAAATATATTATGTAATTGTTACTAGTTCTAAAACGGTAGTTGGCCGAAGGTAAGTTGTTGCATGAGATCTTGCGTTACTCTAAAGGAAATGCCAATTGAACTACTATTGCATCGATAGATATAAGGTTGGCTGGAGGATTTTAATACCAAATGCCAATAAAAACTAGTATATAATTAGTGTGAGCATAAGCTATAGCTTTTCGCATTCGAATTACTCCTCATATTGGAGATGTTACCGTATTTATCATTCTCGAATGATTACCCTCTACTGATGCGGATGACGATTTATATTTGTTTTAGCATCTTAGCTTTTTTAATTTGTTAGAATGTTATAATGCATTAATTATTTCAAAACTTCCTAGAACTTATTTCTGTAAATCGTCAAAACGGCATTTCGGAAGTTTTCAGGGTAAAGTGTTCATGTATGCATAAATGCACATGCATGTTATGTCGCTCTAGGAAGACAGATCAAGTTATGGCTGTCACTGAGAATTCCTATAAGAGCATATTTGTTCATATTATTTGATTCATATGGTGGGTATAGACAAATATGACGAAAAAGTAAATGCGAGGTACTTCACTTTATCTGTAATGAATGTAGAGTATACGAGCGTATAAACGGCCGTTAATTGGGACGTCTGAAAATGCCTTTATAAAGCAATGTTGATAAAACACAAATTGATTACGGAAATCCACTGGATTTTTTTTAAAGATCCTAGCTGGTATTTTGTTTCCTTTTGCGAATACTCATAAAACAAGTTTTTAACTCCCTACCTTAAGGTCATATTTATAGGTAGGCATTCTTACATACCGCGCCACATGAATGTGTAGTGTATCGAATAGCATAATATAGATGAAGAGCATTTTTCGGTCCACCAATTTCGAGAACTATCGTTTGGGTCCCTTTGCCTTTTCTAATTCCATGTTAACCTTCTGATCTCTGGAACTGTTTAGTATCAATTACCTCTCGATATTGAGAAGATATTAATCGACATATCTTTGCCCACACAAACCGTTAACATGCCTGCGCAGATGACCCTCCCTCCCTCTTCCTCTATCTCTCTATCTTCTTTCATCCTGCCCGCTCTTCTTCCCCGTTTCCAAATTTATCTCCGCGGTCCCCCTTCCCCCAGGTCGATACCGCATCAATTAGGGTCGGAAAACCAGGAATGGGGGGGGGAAGGGAGGGCAGGAAGGAAGGCAGGATTGAAGTCGGCGGAAGGAGGGTTCGGGTGGAATGGTGAGGCAAGAAGGGAGCAGGGGGTCCTGGCTCGGGAGGAGTGAAACTGAGGCCTCATCTGGGAGAGGGGCGATGGAGGAGGGGTGTGCGACCCTCTCCTTTTTGGGTGTGGGCGAGGGGGGAGAGTGGGGACGGTGACGAGCGGCGGGAGTCTTTAAAGGACTTACCCGCCGGGCGATGAGGTTGGTGGGCGCTGAAGTGTTTTGTGCGGATGCAGAAGGCATAGAGGGCGGCCCCGGGTGAGGGGGTTGTGAGGTACGAATAAGGAGGTGAGAGGAAGAAGATGAGTTCGGCGTTTGTGTGGACGGAACGAATGAATGGGATTCGAGCGATCATTTTGTCGGTTCCTGCTCGCCTACTTCCACACATTTTTGGACCCTTTCCATCTTAGGGTGTCCTCCATCCTGGGAATGACGAAGAGCCTTTAAAAGGTCGGGACTGCACGCAATTTTCATGGAAAATTGCGGAAATGCGTTGGCTTAATTTGAAATACTTGGATGATTTGGTGTCGAAATCATTTTGAAAAGGCGTCATTGGTAACGCATGACTCCAAATTACTAAGTGCATCATTTGTATTATAAATATTATTTTTCATGATGTAATGCATTATAAACCTTCACTTACTACTTTTTTTGTAATCTCTAAAGTAGAACTGCATTACGGTGGTACTCTTGCTAGCAATGGCGTAGTTATAGCATTGGAGTATATGATGTTCACTCTGATACGTCACCTTTACTGAAATCTTCACTTCGAATAAAATATTTTAGCCTGAGCATGCCAATGAAATTCATAAACCAAATCTAGTATTTTTGAAGGAAGGTAAGAGGTAAACTCACCTTGAGCCGTTAATGACGCTAAACTTACGATGATGAATAAATGTTATGTATCGTGATGAACGAAATACTTCAATGTAAATTATTTTTAAAATTTAATAAAAACGCTATAATCTATGTCACACCTCGCAGAAATAGATATTTAATTTCTAAAAAGGCGATTGAAATTGGCATTTTAAGATTTCACTTGTCGTAATTAGAAGTTCTGCTGTCTCTTTAGTCCACTAGCGACTATCTTCAATGCTTTACTTACTATTGGTTTGCGAGGTTATATGCCGAACCTCTGTTGAAGCTAGTTGTTGAATGACTTCCTACTATGGCCAAACAGTTGTTTTCAGCATAAACTGATTCATTTCTTATCAGTCATATTTGTAGTACGGAAGCTCAATAAGCAAAATTGCTTGGGTGTGTACTGAACTCCTAAATTTA
This sequence comes from Hetaerina titia, assembly GCA_037158775.1. NCBI lineage: Eukaryota > Metazoa > Arthropoda > Insecta > Odonata > Calopterygidae > Hetaerina > Hetaerina titia. The sequence continues at coordinate 92,869,749 of CM073773.1, read as the reverse complement.
ATTTTATAATCCCATGACCAGTTATCAACCACTATAGCAAAGGATGGCATTCTATTCATACCACAGCAGTGCCAGAGGTTGAATTCCAGCCTAAACTTTCAGTGACGCTTGTGAATTTGACCCTGGGATTCTAGAATACAGATTATTTCCATTCCTTCGCGTTTGCAGGATTTTTCTGGGGGGAGTAACATACTTAATTAAGAGTTAGATTGCATCAAGCTAGAGCGGTATCGATTTACATTTTTCTCGTATTACGAATATAATCAATCTTACACTAAATATACCCGTTGTGTTTTCATCTTACATTTTAGCGGTTCAAACCATAATTATTCCACTTCAACATTTAATCGCAAATGTATCCCTTTGTATTCATTCCAACCTTAACTCCTTGTTAAGGCATATAATTTGTTTTAATCGGTCCCAGAATTGATTCTGAACCCTTTATTAAATATTGACCGTGAATATTTATCAAAGCGGCAGTTCAGTGCAGTATTATTATCGCTATTATTTTCATATCTCCATAATAGTAAAGCTGTGGAAAAGTTGACCGTTCAAATTCCAAGATCGTCAAGTTCGATAGAAACATGAAGATATGTTGAGCAAAGAGTTATAATTTCGACTGTAATTTACTCCTTCTAAACGTGAAGTTATTGAAATTTCAGTCATATTAAAAATGTCCAAAGTATCACAAAACTGCCCTCCAATCCACGCCTCCGAGTTCGTGAACGCGGTCAAAGGTTTCGTAGCGAGTCTTGCATTAACGCCAGACAGAGCAAAGGCTAGGGCGCGAAAGTGCGGGGAAAAGGTGGGGAAGTGAGCGAGAGAGGGGGGGGACGGGGCGGGATCGAGACAAGAGCAAGGAGTTGGGAACAAGAGAGGTTAGGCGGGAGGGAGGCGAGAATAGGCCAAACGAAGTGGGTCCTCGAGAAACGTTAGGCGAGGGATCTTCCCTCACCGACGACTGGATGGGATGGAAGAGCAGGGCAGGGAGGAGAGGACTAAGGAGCAAATATTTTTGGGGAAACAACTCAGGGATGGGCTCGGGGAGAAAGGGAATCTTTGTGAGTAGGACGAGGGGTGGGGGAATTGGACGCCGAAACTTCTCCGACCGAATAACAAGGCAGGAATAGGAAGGAAGGAGTAAGCACTGCGAGCGTGGGGAGAGGGTGGGAGGAGGAGGAGAATATTAATCCACGGGAGTCTTTAAAGGAGGAGTATCGTCGCGTCCGAAGGGGCCGCTTCTTTTTAATCTGTTCCCCTCACCCCCTGTCCACCTCTTCCGCCTCCCCACACCCGAATCCCCAACCTACGTCTCGTCTCTCTCGTTAACGTCGATGGAGGAGGCATAAGACCGAACGGCAAGGAATGAAATGATGAGAGAGTTTGAGTGGAGGTGGCGGCAAGGGGTGGGAAGGAGGAGTTGTGAGGTGTCTCTCTTGCAAGAAGCCGAGAGTGGGGGAGGGTGAAAAGTAGTCCATGGGCATGTACAGACCCAGGCGGAAACCCGGCTACCCCTCTTTCCCCTCTCTTCTCCGTCTTCGTCGTAAAAAAAATATAATTCGGGAAGGGGGGAGGATTGAGGGTTAGAGACTCTATATATCTACATATATAAATGAAGGGAGCAATTTGGGCGTGTGAGTGGGCAGGAGGGGTGGAAGTTGATGGCTCGGGACCTCTTGGTTTAGGCGAGCACTCTTAAGAGGGCTGCTATTCACTTTTTTCATTAGGGGCGAGATAATTGAATTAATTAATGCTTTATGAATATTTGTTTTTAGTGTTTATTTCATTAAAGTATATATCGTTTAAGGAAAGAAGTTGCCGGCCGTATCTCTGTGGGTACGAATTTTAGCTTTTGGTTTATTTCATTTTCATTTCAAAATAGTTCCCATCTCGTTCGCTCTCTTATTATGAAAAAATGTAGTGGGAAAGAAGAAGGGTTTTATAAGCCCTAAGGTTATTAATATCCCCTTCGTGCTGCCTAGAGGTCCTTGGTCTATTTGGATGCTGGAGCGCTAAACTAGTCTCCATGTAAATGCAGCAGGGTTAACATTATTTTCCATTGTTTTCCTTATCTTGAGTTCTTCCATGGAACTCACTTTGTGCGGGCATATGCATTTGTAAATATATATTCGGAGATGACGAGACCTTAACACCATGATACAATTATAATCGGTTTCATATTTTTAAAATTTGATAAAATACTTCAGTTAGTCTATAAAAGGGAAATTTGTATGTAAAGTAAGTACAGGGAATTGTATAATTAGTCGGTTTATTGATAAATAATACAAAATTTTAATTCGTCACCTCTTAAATTCTGTGTAACTTCATTGAGATCAATATTTAACTGCAGTCCTACATGCTTACCGTTATGGTATGTTATGTCTTTCTATGACTTGTTATTCAAGTTATGGAATTCAATAAGCGTATTACGCAAGCATTTTCACGACGCTTTTCATTTCAATTTTCTAGATCGATTTGATAGGTCGTTATATTTTAATGAATTTCAAGATATACTCAATAATTTTCAACACTATTATTTTCATCACTTCATTTCAGTGCCAATATCATCAGCGAGTATTCATTCTGAAGTAGACAAAAGGAGAATCCATCTGTTTTCAATCTACGGAAAAATGTATTCAAATATATGTATTATTAGGTGTTAATGCTTAAATGACCTAAACAACATCCCCCGCCACGGGTTGCAGCTTGTGGGGCGTCGCGCAGTTGTTTAGATGCAGTTAATTATGTGGGAGGTGAAAATGTTAGTTTGAGTGAAAATGAATTGCATATAAAGTAATGCAATTTTCGTAGGTTTTTTTTCTTTTTTGTAGACATATCACTCTTTTTGAAGAATGAATCAACTCTTTATTTGGTTGGTCCGTTTTTCCACCGAATAACTTCGGCTCGCTTTTATACATCTGACCCAGGCCGTTAGTTAAGACAGGAAGTAAAGCTTTCTTAACTTGCTCATGCCTTCACACCTCTTTTCTCCTTCCGGCTTCATACCCTTCGCATAGGACCGCGTTCTCCGGCACAACCCCGATACATCACTGACACGGCCCTTCATCTACCTCCCACGAGAGCTCTTCCTCCATCCCTTCTTCCCCCGCGGTTGAGGACTCATTTTCTATCCTCGCCTCCCTTGCTTGCTTACTTTGTCACAACAAGGAATCCATTCCTAGCCCCCCTCCCACGACTTAACTCCGCCACCTCTTCAACCCCCCTCCACCTCGCCCCTCTCTCGTCCTATCCGTCAAGGAGCTACGCAACCCCAACCCCCGTGCCGACTTCCTTCAGTCACCCCCGAGAAACAAGATCCGCTCTCCCCCATCTTCACTCCTTCGACCCCACTTTATAACGGGAGAGAAGTAGAGGGTGGCGGAGGTGTTGGGGTTTTCAGGAGTTCGAAGATGAAGAGGAAGTAAAAAAAATGACGGAAGAATAACTCGCTCAGTTCATATCTATCATCTCTCTTTCTCATACACCTTTTTTCCCTTCACCCGTCCTCGTTTGCGGGGCGTATCTCCCTTCCATCTTTTCATGTTTTACGGCATCGGGGCTCGGCAATTTCCCATACCTGCCTTCTTCCCTCCCAACTCCCTCTATACTATCTACCTCACTCTTGCTCTCCTGCCTCCCTTATCCACCGTGCCCTCTTCTTCCGCCTGACGCACTTTACCTGTTTTACGCGCGTGGATTGATGGGAGCGCGTTTTGTCAAAATGGTTGATGTCCCGGAGCAAGATGGAGGTTAAAGGGGGAGAGAGGAGTTTGAAGTTATTTGGAAAAAAAGACGGTCTTTATCGAGAAGCCGGATCTCTTTCCATTTTTTTCCTCCGCTTCAGACTTGTTCTCCTCTCTCCTTTTTTCACCGACAGTGCGAAAAGAGAAACGTTGTCATTGATATAAATAATTATTGGATATTTCATAATTACCTATTTACTTCAAAATATATCTTATTATTTCTATTTTCTCATCATCTGAATATGAATATCTTTTCATTGACCAGGAAAAAGTGAAAATATTAAATTTAGTGTTTGTATTTAAATTATTTTTCTTATTCGACAGGAATCGATTCTGGAATGTATTTTACCTTTCCTGTTATGGATAAATGAGGGACTTACTGAGAACTTTGAAGGGCAATAAATTACTCATTTAAATAGGTACTCTTTCTGTGTTAATTTAAGTACTTGTGTATTATACCATGCCACTCAGAACGTTTTTTTTAATTCGCGCACTTGCATTTATTACTTGGCCTTTACGTTAAAATACAAATAATTCATTGAATATTTAGAGATTAGGTGGGCTCATCGAGAATAATGAAAAACTCGGTTCCAATCTCAATACACTTTAAAGAATTTTTTTACTCGAGTGCCTTTGTTATCATTATTTTTTTAAATGCATATAAGCATGAGAAATATACGAGTACACACACTTATGTACTAACCTGAAGTTGAATACCTATATTAATTTGATTGGCTTAGTGCAATAGTTAAATTATTTTTAAAATTATCATAATGAACAAACATTTTTCTCAGCTTTCTTTCTTTTCATATTATTCTCTAGTTCTGCATTTTCTGTTTTTTCCAGTTCTTTATAGTGCTGTTTTTCATTATGTAAACGTGTCTCTTTTCCCGGTTTGATCCCATTCACTTAAATGTTCACTGAAAGAACTCTCCAAACGTAGTTGTGAACAAATTCTTTCGGCGGTAAGCATTTCTTATTAGCGGTTCTCAAGCAGGCCTATAATATTGGTATATAAACTTAATCCTGACTGTATTGAATATTAGGCTATAATTAATATTTTATTCAATGGTGTCGGATGAAGAACCCTTAAAATACAGTGCTTTCTCCACCGGAGTGAACGGGAAATCTATATTTTACTTTTGAAACCAGTAGGCCAATGCCGATGTCCCGAAAATACCTAATTATCAAAGCATCCTTAATGGTTTAAAAAGCATAAACAGAATTCAGTTGTGCCCCCTGACTGGTTTGCTATAGTTGCTAGTATCGTTCGCTACAATAATTCCACGGCACGAGGGCGTATGCTCTTGCCTGTTGTGGTCTTGTTTCATTTTTTTCTCTTCCCGTCACATGAGGTGAGATCATAGAGGGAAGTCTTCCTTGTCTCTCGCGCTCTCGCGCGAATGGTGGAGCAAAGAATGTCATCGCCGAGTTCGAAAAAAGGAGTACGGGAAAAAAGCACACTCTCGGCTGATCGAAGTGTTTTGTGGTGGGTCGTATCTTTTTCCCTTGCTCTTTCACATCCGACCGGTTGCGAGGAAATCTACGCCGAACAGCGCGCATAAAAAAAGAGTCGCGTGGAACTATCGAAAAAAGTAAACGATATGACTATGGAGGAAGAGGTGGAGGGAGAGATGCATGTATCTGATGAGTTCGCATGCACTCTGGATGTATTCTTTCCTCTTGGTTTTTTTCACTCCCTTCCCAAGAATGTTTTTTACGACGACACACCCCCCCAAGGGGTTCGGGGTTGAGTTAGCTATATTTTTTTTTCGTCGTTTACTTCAGTAGGAGGAGGAGAAAAAAAGGAATGGATGGATTTCCCATCAGTTTTCCTCGTCGATCCCGCGCGGGTACTCATTTGTCCGCCAGGATGGGCTAGAGTGTGAAGCGTGTCTTAAAATCTTCCTTCTTGGGCATATGGTTCTAGGGTTGCTTCGTGGCTAACGAGGTGGGCGTTGTTGGAAAGGAGCGGGAATATCCTGCTAAATCTGATTCTGGTCTCCTCTCAAAGTGCCCGATAGTGAGTGGAGCTCATTTCACCATTTTTTCTCTGCCTGTCAAGACGTTTTTTGTGCCCTGTAAATCCTAATACACTAATCAATGAGCGAGTATCAGAATGTTTGGGTGGAGACACTAGTGTGATGTAACTTGAACAGTTTGAGATATATAGGCAGACATGGTGTTGAAAGTGCTTCGACAACGCCGTTATTGTTCAGAATCTACTATCATAATTATAAGCACCCTTCCTCGAAAGAAAAATAACTGATTGAAATGCAAGGGAGTGAAGAATTGAATACAGATCCATTTATTTCGGGAATAATAAAACGTTTTCATATAAAATGAACAGAGATGAAGAGGGACCTGATGTAGATTAGGTTGCTAAATTGGGTTTTGTTTGGAGTTACAAAATTTGTATTTGATAGTTGTGTCCATCCAAAAACCTACCTTAAACGGTAGATTACCTAAAAAAATGTAAACTGACTAAATGATAACACTTTTCCACTAATTAACCTCGTGTAAAATTGTTATCAATTGATTATTTTCGAATGCCACCACATCACGCCTAAAACTACCCAAATAGTTGTCATTGTTATTTGAGTTGCCTTTAATTTTGTTTTAATCATATGTGATGTTAAATTTTTCCCGTGAATAATAGTATATTTTCTACACTACATTAGGGGGACCATATAGGTAGAAACATGTTTTAGTGTCTGCCTTTTCAGACTTCAGAGACTGTTTAAGACCAATCATTCACACGATATTCGATGCGATTTGATGTACAACCGGATTAAATTGTATAGATTTAATATGAGGAACACAACAAAGTTTTTTTATGTCTACGAACAAGATGAACAAGCTTCCTGTACAATTTAATTTTCTTTGGAGAGACAACTGTCACTGTCCGAGTCTTGTGCGTATATTTTTCAAGGAAAAGTTACTAGGAATTACGTAAGCGATGGAATCATATGATACGTTAAACTCGGAGTGGTTTGTTGTATCCGGCGTAACTGTATGGAATTTGTATAACATATTGAAATCAAATAAAATTATTGACTTTGTAATTCCACACACTTCATTTTTAAAGAAGACCCAGGTTTTGACACTGAACCTCATCATCAAGTGATGATGACTCGATGATCACCTAATGATGACGTTTAAAGTCGACACCTGAGTCGTGTTTTTAAATCAAGTGTGTGGAATTACAAAGACAATAATTTCATTTCATTATCGGAAAGTGGTATTTACACTTACCATGTCTATTTATTATTCGGAGTTAACGAATAGCAAGTAAAAGACTCTAATGCTATGTTATTAAAATGCTGCAACATTTTATAGTCGGCTGATTGTGTTCTGTGTAAATGATCGTTGAAACTTTTTAGTCCTATAATCCGAGGAATTCTCCTACAATTGTTCCACTTGAATTAATTTCAAAATAATCGACAGCGATTAACTTGGCTGTATTTTTATGTTTGTAATTAGTTATTAATTAATAAAACGATATTCATGTGATATGATGTAAATTAATTATGCGTTCATTATAAATTAATGTAAAAATAATAACTTGAAATTATGATGTATATTTTTTGAGTAATATAGGCGATAACTTTATAATGTATTTTATGACATTTAAAATTTAAAATCGTTTTATATTAATTATAAATACTCAATACATTTTTATTGATAGTCTTGGTTTGTCATCATTAAATTATTTACGTCAACTTTTAATCTCTATGAATTTCTACCTTCAACGTTTTGGAGGACGTGGTAGCAGTTATTGAGGAATGCAACCGACCGCTAAAAACATTTGCGAATCTAGAGACGTGGTTGTGGTAAGATTTTTGGCAGTGGAGGAAGAGTATACTTTTATTTCTAGAGAGAGAAGCCTGATATCTGCATTAGCTCTTTCCACTAGCGTATTTCTGTGTATTTCAGTTGAATTACCCTTCACTGAACATTCAATCCATCCACTATATCCTGCAAATATGTAAAGGGACTGTTAAAAAGGGAGACATTACGGGTATATACAATGATACATAACCCATGCGTAGTGGTGTAGTAATGGATTGGCGGTATTGTAAGCTACGTCATGCACTCCTTAAAACTGATTAATGCAATTTAATCAAAACTTTTCTCGAATTCCTCCCTTCCCCTTGGAGCAAAGTTGAGACTTTTGAATTCGCATTGTGGGTTTTTTTTTCTCTCTTCGATCTCACCCCATCCCTTACCCCCGTTCCAGTAGCTATCGGAACACGATTTCTTCATTTCTCACGTTTCGGGGTCTCCCACACTTTTTCCTCTCGACTGTGTGAAAAAAATCATCTCTCTGCCGTCGCAGGAGGATGAGGGAAAAATATAAATTCACAGTTTCGCGTTTCCCTCCACCACTCCACTCCTCTTCGCACCCTTCTCGAGGGTTAAGAAGGGGAGAAGGGAACGGGGAACCCTTGTGTGTGTGTGTGTGCGTGTATTTCTTTTTCCTCCGAAAAATAGAGCGGCTCCTTAATCTTTCACTGTCGCTTCGCTCCGCGTCAAAAACCATTTGCTCGCTTTCTTTCCTCATTCCAACGAGAGGGTGATGGGGGAGTCCATTCCCCTTCGGAGGGGAATGGACGAGCCGCGTCTCCGAGTAGGCATGGCAGGCGCCTTTTCGCGATATTTTTTCCGCCGAAATAAATTAACGAAAATCCGAGGCCATCACGGAGAGGAATTAAGATAGTCACTCCATCAGTGGCGGGCTTCCCCTTTCCTTAGCCCTGCACACCTCTCCTGTATCCTCCCTCCCTCTCCTTCCCTCTCTCATCCTCCCATCTTAAGTGCTTTCTTGCCCAAAAGGAACCAAAACAGAACAAGTGAAAGTCTCTTCCCTTGCTAGTGCGTACCAAAATGTCTCAAGCCCCCTAGAAGGAAAGTTGTAAAGGGTTTAGAGAGGATGGGTGATCTTCAGTAGGTGCTCAATATTCATCCTCCTCACGTCATTATCGAAAAGCAACCGTTTCATAGTGTTGCCCGCACACCAAAACTGGGCAGGTTCCTCCATCGGGAGTTGAGAAATAATTTCTCGGTATATCTCCGGGTGTATTGAAAGACGCTCCCTCTTGAGTTTCACCAAATTTGTTAAGTCATTAGCCCCTGTGATCTCTTTATACCATTCGTTCCTTTGACCACATGATGCCATACCTGGTTTGTATGAAATGAATGGCCATCCCTCTAAAAGTGTTTCTAACAATCATCTCTGAATGTTTCTCAGCGATTTGAGGAAATTATATTTTTAGTATGAGTACTTCCAGCATATCAATATTTTTAATGAAGTTTATCGTTCAGATAATTCTATCGATCCTTCTGTCATACAAATTGTTATCATATTTGCATGACAGAAGGATTGATCAGCATGTCATCATTGTTATCGGAAGAGCCGATATTGATAACTTATTTTAGTAACTAGTCTATTAGACGATCCGTTAAAAAATAATTTTCTATGAAGATATTGTGAAATGACTAATACTTTTTTGTGTAAGGTCCGCATCGATCCCGTGATACTTACCTAATCCTCGATATATTGATTTTCAATTAAATTGTGGTTACGGTAGTAGAGTTTTATTTGCACATTGTGTCTGATATTATTTGACTCTTTTGATTTGTTTGCCATGCATTTCGACGTACATAATACGAAATGTTCAACAACGATGTACGATATATTAGATTACAACGAACTTAATCGAGACGATATGAGGTTTTAGTTGTTTTATTGTTTGAGAGCCTAGGCTATTGCTGTACCGCTATATAATGTGTCCATCCAAAATCTTAATCGTTAGAATACTAAGTACGTACAGGTATATTTTAATCATAATATACCAGTTAAGGCAGATTTTGGATGGACTCAAGCTACCGAGCTTTCAAACGGTACAATGACAATTTCCTTACCTCTTCTGACAAAACTAAATATATGTGTGTGTGAATATATATATATATATATATATATATATATATATATATATATATATATATATATATATATATATATATCTTGGAGGGACAGGAGACTGATCCGCAACCTGTACATGTCTCAGACTGCTCAGGTGCGAGTGGGGAACGGAGAGTCCGGATGGGCAGTGTTAGGAAGAGGTGTAAGGCAGGGTTGCCCATTGTCACCGGTACTGTTCAACGTATATGTAGAGGAAATGATTAAAGAGGCATGGGAAGAACTGGAGGTAGGAATGAAAGTCGGAGGGGAATTCGTAAAATCGGTTAGGTTTGCTGATGACCAAGCATTAGTTGCTCAGTCAGCCAAGGGGTTGCAAGCATTGTTGAGTGAATTGGAGGTTCAGTGCGATAAATATGGGATGAGAATAAATATTAATAAAACAAAGGTTATGCGATTTTCCAGAAAGAAAAAGGCTAAGCTAAATATTAAAATAGGCGGGGAAAAAATAGAGCAGGTAGAACAGTTTACATATCTCGGAAGTGTTTTGGACCAACACGGTCAAAGTGGTAGGGACGTAAGGAGAAGAATTGCGCTAGGCAAGGAGGCTTTCTCAAGGAGGAGGGAGTTGATGACGGGGACGTTGAGTAGGGAGGTTAAGACAAGACTCGTAAAAACTCTGATATGGAGCGTAGCTATGTACGGCGCGGAAACGTGGTCGCTGAAGCAGGAGGATAGACGTAGATTGGAGGCTTTTGAAATGTGGGTGTGGAGAAGAATGGAAAAGGTGAAATGGACCGAAAGGAAAACAAATGAGGAAGTACTAGAAATGGTGGGGGAGGAGAGGGGTTTGTTGAGAGAAATCCTATGGAGGCAGGAAAAATGGATGAAGGGCGTATTGAGCGGTAGTGGAATGTTGAAGAGGGTAATAGAGGGAAGAATGTTGGGCAAGCGAGGTAAGGGTAGGAACAGGATAGGGATGTTAGACGAGATGAAGGGAGGAAAGAAGTACGCCGAGATGAAGAGGGACCTGATATAGATTAGTTTGCTAGGTGGGGAGTCACAAAATGTTTATTTGATAGTTGGGTCCATCCAAAAACCTACCTTAACCGGTAGATTACCTAAAAAAAAAAAAAAAAAAAAAAAAAAAAAAAAAATATATATATCGCCGCTTTAAAATGATGGAAATGAGAAATTTGGAAATATATTTGAAGCAGCCTTAGCAGAGTACAGGAAGGAGCTTTTAAATAGACTTTAGCTCCGGGTGATTTTCCATATGCTTGTTGAAGAATTTTTATCTCTTGAATTAGGATCTTTCCGGTGTCTCATTGAGTCTCCTTGGAAACATATCACACATTGGAAAATCATTTGTATATCAAATGGTCAACTATTTCAATGTTATTGCAGAAATGAGTAAAGAGTCCATTCTTGAAAGAAAGTACTTGGAATTTGAGATTAGGATCAAACCGCTAGGTGACTTAAAACAATTATGTGCCTGATTTGGTCTGTGGTTGGTTTGGAAGATTATTTTGTAATTGCAGGTACGAGGAAAATGACATTACTCTGCAGAGTTAGACATAAAATTATGGATAAACCACGTTTTGAGCTACGTAAGCAAACTTTTATTTCACATCATGGGCTATACCAATCCAATGGATGGAGGAAATACTCGTAGGTACCCATTTTAAAGTTACCCCTGGAACTCGTCCGAATGTGCCCGAAGGCCCTGTTTTGCTTTTAGTTTCGTCAAATACGTGTAAAAAAATTCTTTCAAGCATTCCTAGCAGCATTTCATCTCTGAATTGCAAATTGGCTTTTATTTATCGTGGGCTACGGTAAATATTTGGATAAAATTTAGCTTGAAGGAATGTTTCATCTCGTCGATCACGTTTGCGGTGTGTATACAGCTTATCCAGAAATTGTAGGAAATTATTCAGGTATAGAAAACAATTATAGTGAAGAATTTGTAGGTTTTTTGCCCTTTAATTCGTCCATCACACCACAATGGAATGCACAGCGTGTTGTTTGTACTTAACATAATTATTCCATGTGATGATCGCTGCGTCCTATACAGTTAAAGGTAATTTGAACCAACGAAAATCAATAACAATTAGTGAGCATTCTTTTTATTGTGTGCATTCATGATTTTTTTGTTATTTTCAAACACCTGCCTTCTTCTATATTTTATATTTCCACGTTTGTACTTTCGTGTGTCCGCATACGAGGGTCTCGTATATATATATATATATATATACCTTTATTGGCTATATCATTTAGCGGAAGGGTTGCGCGGCAACCGAACAATGCAAAAGTTTGTTAGTCCATCTGAATTTCAATTGTCGAATTTTTTGCTCGGTGAAAATTTCTTGTGGGCATTCATCCTCTCCTATTCTTCACCCTACCCCCTCTCTCTTCCGTCCATCATCTTCCGTTCTGACGGTACTTTCGGTCACCTCATCTTGTTCTCTCTCTCTCTCTTTCCCTCTTGTAAACGACCATTACCCACTTCTCATGTCCCATACTCGCCCTTTTACGCTCTCTCTCTCTCTCACATTCCTTCTCATGGCCATACATGTCTTTCCATTACGCCCTCCGACCCACCCACGCTTCGCCCCGCCCTTTCCTCGCCCTTAAGCCCCAAAACTGCCCATCGATTGAATGGCCATACCGTGTTCACCCCCTCACCCTCTTTTTTCCTCCCCTTAGGTCCTCCGAAGTGATGGCTTTGGCCCGATGGATTTTTCATTCCCATTGCGACGCTTAAGTTTAGCGCTCTCTCTCTTTCTCTTCGGAGGGGTTGTTTTCGGGGAAACCGCCCGTCAAGGGAAAGGAAGGGAGGGTGAGGGGTGTGGAGAGGAGGGCACTTATGGGGGAGGGGTCCGAATGGGTGTATGTGTCCGGGGAAGGGGGGGACGCGTGGGCGGGGGATGATCGGGGCCAAGACGAGGCGGATTGAGGCGACGGTCTTCGGGGCGCAGAGGGAGGGGAGGGATGGAATTGTCTGGAGCGTTTTTGGGTGTTTTTCCGGGTAATGTGTGCGCGCGGTCGTCTTCCCGGGGGTTTTGGAGTGGTTTCTTGTTGTTGCAAGTTCTCCCTCGGTAAACGCGTTTTGATCGAGGTGGTTCGAGAGGAAATATAAGAAGGAAGGAACCGACGCTCCTAATCCTTAAAGGAAAAAAAGCTGCTTTCTCACAAGTACTCAGCTTATGCTTGCTTCACTTGATGGTGCCATAGTGTCCGGTGGCATTCCTCCTAAAAGTTATTGCTGTTCCATATTTTTAATTCAAATCCTGTTCTGAAAAGAGACGTTGAGAATTCAATAGCATGGGCCTAGTCATTGGCCATCAACGCTTATAAATCGAATTCATCTTACCATGCCGATTCCTTTTCAACTTTCAAGTTGAAAGTTCATTTTTCGACAGCGAATGTAGAAATATATGGAATGCGCATTAGTACCTTGACGTAGCTACAAGATCTCGTTCTCAGAGTCGCTAAGACTTTAAAATATATTCCGTTCTAATTACTATTCGTAAGAAAAGCAAATCAAGTTCATTATGTAATGAAACTGTACGGTGGACGTGGGGCGGTGGACTCTTGGGATGACCTACATGTACATATTGGTTTCTTTCATCAAAGAAATTCTTTCGACTTTCGGAATTAGTGGGATATAGTAGTTTTAATTCCGTTTCATATATATGTGTCGTATTTAGACAGCAAAAGTGATTTACTGTGTTCGTCGAATGAGACACTAAGCTGTGGTTCTTGTGGTTTATATGATTTTCTGTGACTCCACCTCTTTGAGTCAATCTTTTTCATCATTTATCCTGATTGGAAAAATGATATATGTGTAACATTCAGTTAATATTCTAAATTACCTATTATTCTATTTCCATCCCAATGTGATACTGCAACAAACTGGAATGTCTTCTCACGACGGCAAGAATATTTTGACTGGTACTTAATAGTGACATTCAAAAGGTATTAGATGAACGTACGTTTGGGAATAGTTCCAAAAATAAATTAACTGACTTTCAATTGCATTAAGAACACGTTTTTGTTCTCCGAGCCAGGTAAATGTTCAATTTTTCGGAAAGCTTTTTTTATGTCTGGAAGGCTCGCATCTTATTTCGCTAAACGTTTAATGTTGGGAGAGGGATGCCATGGATAAAAGTCGAATGTTTTTATCCAATTCACCGATTTTCATTTGGCATAGGTACTTTATTCGTGCAGTAGAGTTTTTATGGAGGCCTTGGCAGAGCTGGTTCCATTTTCTTTTTTTGACTGCCTGTGAGGAATCTTGAGTAGCCTTGGAAGCATCCGTGTTGTTGATCATTTTCTCTATACTTAATGTCTATTAAAGTTTTATATCTGTAAAGTCTCGTACTCATTGCTATACTTGCTACTTTGGCAGACAGGACATACGAAAACGCTCTTCCTCACTGTGTGAGCGGTCTTGAATAATCGTTCTGCTCGTGTAAACCTTAACTTTTCTTATTTAGTGTATTGCGCCTGCATTCCCGGTTGTTTTTAGATAGGTTCTTTCATTCCTTCCTCTCATGTCTCGCAATTTGACTATTGTTTTATGGGAGCACAGGTATTATTCGTATCATGTTTTTTTATGGGCTGCTGTAGCCTCAGAGCACCGCCGTTTTGTGTATCTTCCTGCGTGCTGAACGTCAATAAAAGTGTGTTTCTCTCCACCCCTCCCCTACGTGGAATTCACCTGCCCCCCACTCTCCTCCTTCCTACCTCTCCACTCCTTCATACCCTCAGACCTCGCTGCCATCTCTCTCACGCACATCCCTATCCTCGCTCTATCCTCTCCGTGTTCTTCCCTGCTCCCCTGCCCTCTGCCACACACGGCCTCTCGAATTGGAAGTCCATTCACTTTTATTAGGTTTACGATTTTTATTGGATTCATCCCACTCCTCGCATTATTTTCTTTCGTTTTACCCTTTAGATCACCCGTTCCTGGTCTACGCCACTTTTCCGTGCAAATGGGATAAGTCCACTTTAATCAGTTTCAGGAGAAATATTCGAATGTTTTTCCAATCATATGTTGGGTTCAGTTATATTGACTTGTGTTATTAGTTTCATTTTTTCGGCTATCCAACCTGGGTGACTTATGTATTTTATAAACACAGTGGCCTTCTGGTTTTAAAATTGGGTTCTTTGTAAGATAGACAAGGTGCTTCGGCTTCCGTTGAGTTAGGCCGTTAAACCAGTAAGGGCTCATAAGGAAGGTTTCACTTAAATTCCTAGGCTTTTGAGAAACGAGGAATTGCCAGACGAGCTTATGATTCATCGAGAATTTTAGCGTCATTTTTAGATGAACTTCTGCGGAGTCAAAAAAGTCAATAATTTATACGCGTATGCTGAGTTTTAAAAATTCTGCCAATCTAATGATCACAATGAAAATATATTTTTACGTGCAAATGAAATAAGAACATCATGAAAGAGAGATTAGGGTATTGCTGTTTTACATTTTTAGTTAACTGTTGTTAACAATCCTGTTTGATTGTTTTACTTGAATTAATAAAAGTAGAGTTAAATTGGATGGAAATCTAAAGAATTTTTCAAATTAACAACCCAATAAATGGCGAAAAACTATGTATGACGTCATACATTCATTCAAAAATCAAAATGGCGTTGGTGACGAGTTGACCCACAGGAGTTATGGGCATATTTTACATGAAATATAGTGACAAGCTCTAATTTGAGAAAATTAAACTTATTCCGAAATAAATATCATAATTTTCCACGGAGATTTATCATTTATGTGCAACTCGATTCAATTGCAATGCATCATTATCAGGCTCATAAGATATGTAATTATATGTAACGTTTGAATATTTTTGAATTTTCTTATCCCGTGATCTATGTCTCATTTCGATATATATGTAATTTTCAGGATAAAAAAAACAGTTTCTGGCGTAACTTGGTGGAAAATCTTCATACTGACTTTTAATAATCAAACCACTTTACTTTTCCACATAAACTTTTTAATTTTTACTACCCAGGTTTCGTTATAGATAACAAAACCTGGGTAGTAAAAATTAAAAAGTTTATGTGGAAAAGTAAAGTGGTTTGATTATTAAAAGTCAGTAATTTTCAAGAGTATTACATCAAAACCTGTAACTCTCAGGGTATTCTAAAGAGTTGTCAGTGGTAGAATATTATTGGAAAGACTTTTTGAACGAGAAAAAGTATTTTAAAAATCATTCTCCTTGCATATTTTTGGACATATCTTCCTTGTATGCGAATGTGATTTTGAAAAACAATTGTTATTATAAGAAAAATCAAGTAAATTTGTCGGATATATCGTGTGTTTTGTTTACGGTTTTCATGTATGACCAGTATCGTGTACCTGGTGGTGGTTCCATGTTTATTATTCCCTGGAAATATTTACAATAACTTCTCATGAAATATATTAGTGTACTAAAAGAAATTACTGACAAATATGGTGTGTTAATCAGCAGACTACAGTTATCTCAGAAATACATGTCATTAATCCACTAAAACAACAAGCAACGCTGAATGAGAAGTGTAATTGGTTATTTTTAATTCGCAAAATTCTAATCAAAAATTTAAAATTATAGCAAAGTAAATCTGGATTTAATAAATTATCAAGAGTTTATAAACACCTTTAGCCGTTCTCTCGTCACAAAAATGCACAATCTTACATTATCTTTTATTAAGGCGAAAATAATTTAATATATTTAAATTTTTACTCTCACCATCAGTAAAAGTGGCCGCTGATGAAGTGCTCTCAAAAGAGGCAAGAGTAATAGCCAGTCCAGGATAAGGAACTGAAATTGGACTCATTCTGTTCCTAATATGCAAAAACTAATTAATATAATCCATTTGTAGCAGTAAGGGTCGTTTGTCTCGCTTTTCTGGTTGGTAAATACAGTGAAATGATGTAGCAGCCTCCCGTCCCTCATCGCTCTCCGACCTCCGACTTTCACTCGCCTTACCATCATTCCTGTTCTCCTCCCCTCTCTTCTCCCTCCGTCTCTCTCTTTTACGTTCGCCCACCCTCTCCTCTTCTCTGTCTCCCTCCCTTCATCGGTCTGTAATTCGATTTGTGCGCGCCCGTTCTCACGCGGGTTGATGGCGTGACTGAAAAACCTCATGAAATAACAATGTTGTGGGGCCTTTTAGAACAAAAATCATCGCCATAAAATCGCTTTCCATTCCCCCATCCTCCCAGTAGAGAAAGAGTGAATTAAAAGTTTCTGATTCGTTGGCCTTGATCAGCCAAAAGGATCATTTTTGTGCGGGTAGCGATATAATCGGACCTTAGTATTTATGTTACTATTTTATTATTGGTATTCTACCGTTTAAGTTAGGTTTCGGGTGGTCACAGACTGAACAATGAAAAATTTTGCCACTCATAACAAATCAAAAACTGATGTTCCACTCTACAATTCTCCTTTAAAATCGTTTATTTATTTTTTAATTGCGATAATACTCAATGTTATGTATACGAGGCGACTCAAGTATACTTTAAAATTTTGATGCCAATTATACAAAAAATGTACCAGTCATGAATTAAATGGAGAATAGTCCATGATTAGGCACGCTGTAATTCAAAGGGTAGTATTTTTTGCTCTCATTGACTTGTGGGTTGAACTACAACTGAATAGAGTACAGCTCATCTCTTATATGAATGGCTTGTAAATTTCTTTCATTAAGGGTAGGAATGCCATTTCATTGCCCATTGCTAACTTTCAGTAGGTTCTGGCAGTCACAAAAATACAGGGTAAAGAAGACCAGCCTAGATTAAGGAGCAATTATTTCAAGTCAACATTGAGTTTTGAACTATCGATCCAAAATTCGACCCCGAAAGTTACCCCGCTAAAAGTTGTGGAAAAATTGCATACCGATAAATCCATAATTAATGTAAATCTAAATTCCATTGTAGTGGTGTAAAAACCCTTCATTTTTATTTATAAACCCTTAATATTACATAGAAACATGTTGAAGTCATCAGCATATAAATGAAGAACGATCAATGTTAAAACATGTTAAATCATCAATTCCGCTGCAAGATTTTAATTCTGGGCTTCCTTATTTTTACTGATTACTTACCGCGTGATTCCACGTAATGATAATACTTATTCTGCGCGGATTTCATGCGCACTTTTATGCGGATTCAGTCACGAGCCATTGATTTTTCCCTCTATACGTAATATGAATTCATGCTATATTGCGGGATATAGCCGCGGTACGTTTTTTTCCACTCAGCGACATGTTTTATCCTCGATTTTATTATTGTTTCACCGTGCTGGCTCACGTACGTCTGCTTCGATTCCTTCGCTCTTCCGGCTAATTTCTGGAATACCTCTCCATTAAGCATTGGAAAGGCATATCCACATTCCGCATATCGCACTCATTTAAAAGGGACCGTACGCCCGTTGAGTTTTTACCGAATGCGTGTTTACGCGTGTGCCTGTGGAGTTCAAAACCTCGCACATAAAAGTATGCACACGCGGTGTGGAACTTCTACATGCGTCTCTTGATACTCATGTGTTGTACTCTATGGCTCTGAGTGCGCGTGGACAAAACCAGGCTTAGGAAGGACTGAAGATTAGTATGGCATTCTTTTTTTCGTTGAGTTGGAGAGGACTCCTTGTTCAAATTACGTGTGCTCCAATCACTTCCGTTCGGAATTTCATCCCAGTTTATTTCTCCCAGCCTTAAATTCTTCTTTGCTTCCGCGTTCAAATTACATTCGAGAAAGCGACCACGCGGTGCATGGAAACTCAGTTTGATCGAAACCGTGTGCCGATGATCCCTACGTCGTGAATGCATACCCTGCTAACGCCGTTAAATTCAGACAGTGTTCCAGGTAGGTATTCCGTGCTGATCGAAGTCAGTATTTATTGTGCTATTCATTGCAGCAGTTTTTAATGATTATTTCCTTTCCTAATAGGTTTTTATTTGAAAAATAAATATCTCTCGCGGCCTCGTAGAATATGTTTTCATGTGAATGGGAGCACATTATTACGCTAATAATCCGGTTGAACGCTTATGATTGGCTATACGTATGGATCTATCTTGTCTTTTACTTAATTTACATTGGATTTTCCGAAACAGAGAATGTGGTTATGGTTTTAATGCTTCTTAAACGCTTTATCTTGGAGAAACTAACTTGTGATGCAATAATAGATGGACCATAGATGTACACCTTATCTATAAAATAAGAATGTTTATTTTTCTGACAGGAACGAAAAGCAGTGTTTCTGGATTAAAAGTTAGTGCTATCAAATGTTTTTATTTATTACCCTCAAATAAATATTTTCAAGCGCATTTCAGAGCTGTTAACACCTACATTGCCAAACTTAAATTAATTAAGCAAATTTTTCTGCGATATTTGCTTTCATAAATTGTTTTTTAATATATTTTATTTTATTCTTTTTTCAGGTAAGACCTGTTTATCCAATCCGTATATTCATGGCTGCAATTGGAAGTAAGTTATAAACTAAACCAGATCAAATAAGTTACATATGCGGAATCAGTTCCGAAGATTGGGTCTATTAAGGCGACGACAATCGTTAGTTATTGTTGCTTCACTTTGACGGAATAATTTGAGACATTATCCGTCATCAGCTTTCAAAAAATGGATTTTTAGATTCAGCTCACCATTATTCTTAAATGTAGCCCTATATCCTTTACTATGGGAGGTACATATGCATGTATGTGTGCATATATATACTCGTATATAAACGCACACATATACGTGCCACCTTTCTATGGTACAGTTCACATGTATGTACATGGTACAGATGTATATGAATGTACTCCTTCTCTTCCTTGAGAAATATGGCTCGTACCACCGAAAATTCGAAATGTGTGAATTTTTTTTCTTTTTTGTGTGTTTTTGTGTCTTTGTTTTTGTTTGCTAGTGCTAACTTCACATATATTATATTATATTATATATATATATATATATGTATATACCCTCCCATGGACTACAACCTTGTCGTGGTGGAAGGGCTTGTGTGTTCCGATGACCCCTAGAGCTGTGCTGGCGGGAGTAATAATAATTACTCCTGGAAGGGTCACCCATGCCAGATAGGTCGAAGGTTAGGAGCCAGACGAAAGGTAGTCCACGCAGCGTCTGTTCCTCAGTGAGGCGGCTGCAATGGCGTCTGACCCCAGTGGGGCGGCCATTAAGTGATGGTGTCACGTTAAAAACACTATTGAGGAAGGCAACGGGAAACCACCTCAATTATCATTCCCAAGAAAATATGATGGATGCAAAACAGAAATTGAGTCCTGGCAACTGCGGGACTCGGCCCAAGGGGCCGTGTGTCGTGCCCGGCAGCGGGGGAGGCAAGGCTTCCGCGGTCGTCATCCCACGAAATCCTTGCGGGGGAGAAATAACAGCAGCAGGACAGAAGATGCAGAAGAAGACGAAAGTAGTTAGAATAGGAACCTGGAACGTCAGGACAATGTTGAGGAGAGGCAAATTAGAAAATATTAAGCGAGAGATGGAAAGAGGTAACATAGATGTTTTAGGCCTCTGCGAGGTGAGATGGAAGGATAGCGGGGATTACTGGAGTGACAATTATAGAGTAATATACAGCGGCGGGGACGAGAGCCAACGAGGGGTTGCCGTAATTTTAAATAAATGGGTAGGAAGAAGCGTAGTCAACATAGAGCAAGCGACTGATAGAATTTTACTCGTAGAGATTAAAGCAGAGCCGACGAACTTGGTCATTATTCAGGTATACATGCCACCGAGCAACCACAAGGAGGAAGAAGTCGATAGGATGTATGATGAGTTAGAGGATATCATCGCGAGTGTTCCTGCAGGGAAACATTTGATAGTGATGGGGGATTGGAATGCGACGGTAGGCGAAGGAAGAGAGGGTGGTGAGGTGGGGGACTATGGGTTAGGCACGAGGAATGAACGTGGGGAGAAAGCAATTGAATTCTGCAGGAGACAGGGGTTAGTCATCACTAACACATGGTTTAGACACCACAAAAGGCGTAGGTATACATGGAAAATGCCAGGTGACTCAGAAAGGTATCAGTTAGATTATATTATGGTTAGGCACAGGTTTAGGAACAGTGTGATAAATTCGCACAGTTTCCCAGGAGCGGATGCGGACTCTGACCACAATTTAGTTGTTATGAAATGTAATGTTCGTTTCAAGAAGATAAGGCAAGGGCGGCGGGCTAAAAAATGGAATTTAGAAGCAGTAAATGAATTAACGAGGAAGGAGTATCAGGAGGCTATAGAGAAAATGATGGATGACGGTAAAGAACTGAGTACTATCGAAGAAAAATGGGAATGTATCAAGAAAGGGATATTGGAAGCCGCTAAAGACACTATAGGAACCGTTAATGGGAAAAGGATAAGGAAACCATGGGTAACGGAGGAGATGATTGCAAAGATGGATGAGAGAAGAAGATGGAAAAATGTAAACACAGAGTTAGGCAAAATGAAGTACAAAGAGTTAAACAATAAATTGAGAAGGGCCACAAATAAAGCAAAAGAAGAATGGTGGAAAACGCAATGCGAGGATATGGAAAGTTTACAGAAGAAGGGTGAAATTGGTGCTCTATACAGCAAGGTTAAGTTATTATCGGGAAGTAAGAAGGCAAGATCTGTGCTAACAGTTAAAGATAAATGGGGTAAGATAATAGTTGAACCAGGAAAAATCCAAGAGAGATGGAAGGAATATATAGAAACACTGTATGGTAAAGAACTTAGGCCGACAAGGTTAGACATAGAAAAGGAACATGACGTAGAAGAAGATAGCTTAGGTCCAGGCATACTCGACGATGAAATAGAAAGGGCATTAAACGAGATGAAAGCAAATAAGGCTGTGGGGGTGGACAATATTCCTGTAGAAATGTTGAAATGGTTAGGGAAAGGTGGGAAGAAGGCCATATATGGACTGATTCGTAGTATCTATGAGGAAGGAATCTGGCCGGAAGATTTTGTGAGATCGGTGTTAGTTCCTATTCCAAAAAAGGCAAAGGCTTCGTCATGTGAGGATTACAGAACAATAAGTTTGATATCCCACGCAGCTAAAGTTATTCTCAGGATCATCAACAAAAGGATAGAGAGTAAGGCAAATGATTACTTAGGGGATGATCAGTTTGGGTTCAGGAAAGGAAGAGGTACGCGTGATGCCATTGCAGTAATGAGATCACTAGTCGAGAGGAATATAGAATACAATCAGGACGTTTTTGCCTGTTTTGTAGATTTCGAAAAAGCGTTTGATAGAGTGAATTGGGAAAAATTAATGCGTGTATTGCAGAAAATAGGAATGGATTGGAGGGACAGGAGACTGATCCGCAACCTGTACATGTCTCAGACTGCTCAGGTGCGAGTGGGGAACGGAGAGTCCGGATGGGCAGTGTTAGGAAGAGGTGTAAGGCAGGGTTGCCCATTGTCACCGGTACTGTTCAACGTATATGTAGAGGAAATGATTAAAGAGGCATGGGAAGAACTGGAGGTAGGAATGAAAGTCGGAGGGGAATTCGTAAAATCGGTTAGGTTTGCTGATGACCAAGCATTAGTTGCTCAGTCAGCCAAGGGGTTGCAAGCATTGTTGAGTGAATTGGAGGTTCAGTGCGATAAATATGGGATGAGAATAAATATTAATAAAACAAAGGTTATGCGATTTTCCAGAAAGAAAAAGGCTAAGCTAAATATTAAAATAGGCGGGGAAAAAATAGAGCAGGTAGAACAGTTTACATATCTCGGAAGTGTTTTGGACCAACACGGTCAAAGTGGTAGGGACGTAAGGAGAAGAATTGCGCTAGGCAAGGAGGCTTTCTCAAGGAGGAGGGAGTTGATGACGGGGACGTTGAGTAGGGAGGTTAAGACAAGACTCGTAAAAACTCTGATATGGAGCGTAGCTATGTACGGCGCGGAAACGTGGTCGCTGAAGCAGGAGGATAGACGTAGATTGGAGGCTTTTGAAATGTGGGTGTGGAGAAGAATGGAAAAGGTGAAATGGACCGAAAGGAAAACAAATGAGGAAGTACTAGAAATGGTGGGGGAGGAGAGGGGTTTGTTGAGAGAAATCCTATGGAGGCAGGAAAAATGGATGAAGGGCGTATTGAGCGGTAGTGGAATGTTGAAGAGGGTAATAGAGGGAAGAATGTTGGGCAAGCGAGGTAAGGGTAGGAACAGGATAGGGATGTTAGACGAGATGAAGGGAGGAAAGAAGTACGCCGAGATGAAGAGGGACCTGATATAGATTAGTTTGCTAGGTGGGGAGTCACAAAATGTTTATTTGATAGTTGGGTCCATCCAAAAACCTACCTTAACCGGTAGATTACCTAAAAAAAAAAAATATGTATATACACACACACATAAGTACATTTCAAGGGGTAAAGGAATTAACATGGATATTCCGTTAAAATATGCTGGCAAAAATGTTATCAAATTTCTGTGATTATGCAAATTTGGGCATTTTTAACTTGCCTACAAAGGAGTCCAAGGTATTTTTATTTCTAAAAAAATATTTCTCTGACTTTTTAAATGCCTTGCGTCTAATTGCATTATGCATAGTATAAGTACAGGAATAGTTTCTTTCACTTAACGCATATTATTTTTCTTTATAATGACTCCAATTATGATGAATTCGGAGCCAATCAAAAGATACTGAATGGAATTGTAGCACCAATTTCTTAAAACTCTTGCCTTTACCTTCCTCTCAATAAGTATCTCTCAATTTTCATGCAAATATAAGTACTTGTACACATGTCTGGTGTAAGTGTAGTCACAATTTTGATCTGTAATCTCGGGGAAGGTAGTAAAAATGAATGAAGATCTTTTTATTATATAAATATAAAATATTTTAAAATTTAAATCGCTTAGCCTGTCATTATTAAGTTTTATTTTAGTTTTTTTCTGAATAAGCATTAGGCTCAACTAATTGTCAGATCTATAGTCAAACTGAAAATGCCATATGAGTATGAATGTCATTTACGGGCGAAAGCGTTGGAGTGTCTTGAATCGGATGAGACCTTCAATTCGGCTCTAAACCCGCCTCAGCTCGGGTGTAAAATTTTTTTGCTGCGTTTGACTCATTTACATAGCTGTTTTCCTGTACCCATGTGTAGAGGGATGTTTTTATAAATAAGAATATTCACATGAAAGTTTGGCATCTGTAAATATTGTAACCCATTATAATTTTGACGAAGAAAACTCTGAGCAACCTCATTCATTTTTTTATAATGGTTAGAATATTTAACCAATGGCTCACGTCTTTAATTTCATTCATTGAGAAAGTATACCATACCAACTAGCGTTATATATTTATTGTTGCTTAATTTTTCAATTTGAGCGTTGTTGGGGAGATTTGACCGTTGAGGGTTGGGGATTAGATTAAGATACACCTCAGAAATATTTTTTTAAATAATAGTAGTTTCGGTTTTAATAAAAAATTATTGCTATGTACTTCCCACTATCATAAGATATGGAAAAACACACCATAAAATAACTCTAAATAATATTTTTTTAAAACGTTAATGGTTCAGTTCTTTTTCCCTTTAGAACAACTTACATTCTATGTTCCATACCCTGAATTCAGGATTTCCTCAAAATGGTTTGGGTAGTTTATGAATGCAAATGCTAAAATACTAAGCAAATTAATGAAAGATAGTACAAGGTATTAAAAATGAATATTTTGTGGTATTAGTTATAAAAAGGTTTGAAATCATATCATACATTATTTATATGTACGTATAATCATATTTATATGATTTCTTAGCGGAAATTGTCAATATTCCGATTGAAAGTTTAAGATGATGATTCTCCAGCTGAAAAAGTCGGGTGACAATTCAGCCATCTGGTGATGAATTAAATATCTGTCTCGTATAATTGAATTTTTGCTCCAGGTAATATTTTAAATTTTATTGTGCTGAAGACACTGTAAACCTTTATTGACGAAGCAAGTCACTTGGCAACTTCACGGGTGGTGTTTGGTGTAGGATCGGAAGGGCTTAATAAATCATACGTTATCTCTCCCAAACTCTGATCCCGATGCTGTTGTACACCAGAAGTTCTTTACGGCAACATACCGCTCCTAGTTTTGAGCTGTCTGAGCCTTTCCTTGCGGGTTTCTTTAACTTTTATTGAGCTCCTCAAAAAAATCACGAGTACAGCCGTCCTTGCAGTAGGGATGTTACAGGTCTGAAAACGGAAAAATATCAGAGAAATTAAATAATCGTATTCAAAATCTCCAAATGAATGACGTGTTTAAATATCAACCATGGAATAATCAGCTTAATGTATTAAAACCCTTATGAAAATGGGAGTGCCACAGGCATGATCATATCAGAATTCCTGTTCGTAATTAGGCTCGTAGTTGTTTGAGAAGCAAGTAATGCAAAATGTTACAATACATCCCTTACAAATCCATTGTGTTTGTGATGTACCATTTGGAACATTGGCGGCCTTGAAAATTTGCCCTCGCAGGATAGGTTTTCTTTGTTGAGATATAAAAATTGTTGCCTGGGGACCGCGGGAAAGACGTGGGGAAATTCATGAACGCAGACTCTTCGCAATCATAACCTGAGTTGCCTTCTGCTTCAAGACTCCCTATCAACCCCAACCAGCTTAACCCTGTCGAAAACCTGATCACACATCCTTTTAGCCCGGGTTGCCTTAGTTGCGAAACCGTGGTTGCTTGCCTTGCGGGTCGCCGCAATTTCAGGCGGGAGACTACTGCGGGAGGAAAGAGGGTGCGGGAGAGGAAGCGCAAAGTCGCAAAACCTTCATCCGAGGGCAGGGAAGCAGCACCTCGACTTCCCGTCTTCCCTCACCCCCTCGCGCCTGCCAGAGGGGTTGCGAGCACGCCCCGAGGATCTCGGCCTAAGTGGCCCCTCTGCCTCCCCCTCCCCCCGTATCAACTCCTTTGCGACGAAGTCTGCGGTCTCGGGGTTAAGGCTCGGCGAGGATGGAACGCCAGACCACAGGAATTTCCCCTATCTCCCGAAACCCTCTTGTCTCATAAGCAAGAGATTTCAGCCAAAGGAATTTGCGCCGCCTTGTTCCCGCGGACAGGTTTCATTTTATCATTCTCGAGCAGGAGAGAATAAGGGTTTTATCCGGCGCAAGCCATCTCCGGGACGGTGGTCGCATGCCCGAATTATATCCATGACCCTCCCTCAATCTGTAAAACAGATTTAAGCGGCTTGAGGTTCTTGGAAAAATATTTTGTTTTGAAATTCGTTTTTAAAGTGTATTTTCATCACAATCTATTATATTTCAACGCAGCTTTAATCCTTGGAAAATATCTCCTTCGTCTTGTCGATATTCGGACAACGATTTTGCATATACATATTTTATTTATTCTCTAAGTTAACTTCTTCATTTATCCTTTACCCCGGACATTCAAATGTTCCATTTTCTGTTCAACTGATCAATTTCTTTGAGGGTTTTACCTCATCGATGTCGCAGAAGAACATCGTTGGATCGATGTTCTTCTGCGAAAAGGTTTTGAAGTAGGATATGCATTTAATTATTTTTAGCACATCTCTCTTCAATATGCACTTTAAAAAGTTCTCAATTCTTGCTTAAATCAACTCTCAACCCTTAATTTTATCTTTTTACTTTTACTCGAAAGCAAAAAATATCTGAAGTTACCAGGTACTTGTATGTTATATTCCTCAGATAATTATTTTAAAAATTTCCTTCAGCGAAGACAAAAGGTTCTCATTAAATTGAAAAGCAATTAGTTTCTCCTAAAGGCTGAGGTTTTAAAAATGCCAAAATATAGGAAGGCAGTTCTTTCAGGAAAGCTCTACTCTGTTACATACGTTATGTGGCATCATTCTCCCTTTTTCTTATAGTCGTCCAACGAATTTTCAAGACCGTTATTACGAAAAAAGTTTTCTCAAACGTTCCACTGGAATAAGGATGTTTCAAATTCTCTTTGTATTCGAGATTCCATTCCGCTACCAAAAAAAAAAAACAACAACGAGATGAATGGAAATTGGGGATCCCTTTCTCTCCCTCTTTAATCTTCCACTGGTCCACATGATCCCGGAGAAAATTTTGTTAAAACTCCATTCCTCACTTTTAATTTAATTTTCATTCGTGTACGGGACGCGTAATAAATTTGGGACATGGCTGTAGGAAATATTTTGGAGGGTCAAAAAAAAAGACGGAGGGGCCCATTCCCCTGGCTCCATTAATTTCCGCAAACTCTCGGATAGAAGGATAATGATGGCTTATCCACACAACCGATCGCATTTGTTTTCATTTTTGACGTGCAAATGATGATTAAGACAGATTTCTTTTTTTCCCTGGCTACATTAATTACTCTTGTGCGATATATATGTGGTGTCTCCCTCGGTCGTTGCGCAGCGAACAGAACTGCGGTACATATCGATAGTACTCCCATGCCTCAACATCTCCGAAAAGAAATCCCGCGTGCCTTCACCCGTGCCTTTAATATCTAGTTTTCCTATTTCATGTCCGTGGTATTATTGTCTCTCTCGCCCACTGGGTTTAATAGCATAAGCCCTTTTCCTGCCTCCTACATTTTTTCTCACCGCAAAGCCCCCTTTCTAACCCCAATCAGAGTCTCTGCATTAAAGGAATCAAAATTGCTCTAATAATCTGGTAGCACGTCAATGTGTGTGAATATATATATATATTTTTTTTTAGGTAATCTACCGGTTAAGGTAGGTTTTTGGATGGACCCAACTATCAAATAAACATTTTGTGACTCCCCACCTAGCAAACTAATCTATATCAGGTCCCTCTTCATCTCGGCGTACTTCTTTCCTCCCTTCATCTCGTCTAACATCCCTATCCTGTTCCTACCCTTACCTCGCTTGCCCAACATTCTTCCCTCTATTACCCTCTTCAACATTCCACTACCGCTCAATACGCCCTTCATCCATTTTTCCTGCCTCCATAGGATTTCTCTCAACAAACCCCTCTCCTCCCCCACCATTTCTAGTACTTCCTCATTTGTTTTCCTTTCGGTCCATTTCACCTTTTCCATTCTTCTCCACACCCACATTTCAAAAGCCTCCAATCTACGTCTATCCTCCTGCTTCAGCGACCACGTTTCCGCGCCGTACATAGCTACGCTCCATATCAGAGTTTTTACGAGTCTTGTCTTAACCTCCCTACTCAACGTCCCCGTCATCAACTCCCTCCTCCTTGAGAAAGCCTCCTTGCCTAGCGCAATTCTTCTCCTTACGTCCCTACCACTTTGACCGTGTTGGTCCAAAACACTTCCGAGATATGTAAACTGTTCTACCTGCTCTATTTTTTCCCCGCCTATTTTAATATTTAGCTTAGCCTTTTTCTTTCTGGAAAATCGCATAACCTTTGTTTTATTAATATTTATTCTCATCCCATATTTATCGCACTGAACCTCCAATTCACTCAACAATGCTTGCAACCCCTTGGCTGACTGAGCAACTAATGCTTGGTCATCAGCAAACCTAACCGATTTTACGAATTCCCCTCCGACTTTCATTCCTACCTCCAGTTCTTCCCATGCCTCTTTAATCATTTCCTCTACATATACGTTGAACAGTACCGGTGACAATGGGCAACCCTGCCTTACACCTCTTCCTAACACTGCCCATCCGGACTCTCCGTTCCCCACTCGCACCTGAGCAGTCTGAGACATGTACAGGTTGCGGATCAGTCTCCTGTCCCTCCAATCCATTCCTATTTTCTGCAATACACGCATTAATTTTTCCCAATTCACTCTATCAAACGCTTTTTCGAAATCTACAAAACAGGCAAAAACGTCCTGATTGTATTCTATATTCCTCTCGACTAGTGATCTCATTACTGCAATGGCATCACGCGTACCTCTTCCTTTCCTGAACCCAAACTGATCATCCCCTAAGTAATCATTTGCCTTACTCTCTATCCTTTTGTTGATGATCCTGAGAATAACTTTAGCTGCGTGGGATATCAAACTTATTGTTCTGTAATCCTCACATGACGAAGCCTTTGCCTTTTTTGGAATAGGAACTAACACCGATCTCACAAAATCTTCCGGCCAGATTCCTTCCTCATAGATACTACGAATCAGTCCATATATGGCCTTCTTCCCACCTTTCCCTAACCATTTCAACATTTCTACAGGAATATTGTCCACCCCCACAGCCTTATTTGCTTTCATCTCGTTTAATGCCCTTTCTATTTCATCGTCGAGTATGCCTGGACCTAAGCTATCTTCTTCTACGTCATGTTCCTTTTCTATGTCTAACCTTGTCGGCCTAAGTTCTTTACCATACAGTGTTTCTATATATTCCTTCCATCTCTCTTGGATTTTTCCTGGTTCAACTATTATCTTACCCCATTTATCTTTAACTGTTAGCACAGATCTTGCCTTCTTACTTCCCGATAATAACTTAACCTTGCTGTATAGAGCACCAATTTCACCCTTCTTCTGTAAACTTTCCATATCCTCGCATTGCGTTTTCCACCATTCTTCTTTTGCTTTATTTGTGGCCCTTCTCAATTTATTGTTTAACTCTTTGTACTTCATTTTGCCTAACTCTGTGTTTACATTTTTCCATCTTCTTCTCTCATCCATCTTTGCAATCATCTCCTCCGTTACCCATGGTTTCCTTATCCTTTTCCCATTAACGGTTCCTATAGTGTCTTTAGCGGCTTCCAATATCCCTTTCTTGATACATTCCCATTTTTCTTCGATAGTACTCAGTTCTTTACCGTCATCCATCATTTTCTCTATAGCCTCCTGATACTCCTTCCTCGTTAATTCATTTACTGCTTCTAAATTCCATTTTTTAGCCCGCCGCCCTTGCCTTATCTTCTTGAAACGAACATTACATTTCATAACAACTAAATTGTGGTCAGAGTCCGCATCCGCTCCTGGGAAACTGTGCGAATTTATCACACTGTTCCTAAACCTGTGCCTAACCATAATATAATCTAACTGATACCTTTCTGAGTCACCTGGCATTTTCCATGTATACCTACGCCTTTTGTGGTGTCTAAACCATGTGTTAGTGATGACTAACCCCTGTCTCCTGCAGAATTCAATTGCTTTCTCCCCACGTTCATTCCTCGTGCCTAACCCATAGTCCCCCACCTCACCACCCTCTCTTCCTTCGCCTACCGTCGCATTCCAATCCCCCATCACTATCAAATGTTTCCCTGCAGGAACACTCGCGATGATATCCTCTAACTCATCATACATCCTATCGACTTCTTCCTCCTTGTGGTTGCTCGGTGGCATGTATACCTGAATAATGACCAAGTTCGTCGGCTCTGCTTTAATCTCTACGAGTAAAATTCTATCAGTCGCTTGCTCTATGTTGACTACGCTTCTTCCTACCCATTTATTTAAAATTACGGCAACCCCTCGTTGGCTCTCGTCCCCGCCGCTGTATATTACTCTATAATTGTCACTCCAGTAATCCCCGCTATCCTTCCATCTCACCTCGCAGAGGCCTAAAACATCTATGTTACCTCTTTCCATCTCTCGCTTAATATTTTCTAATTTGCCTCTCCTCAACATTGTCCTGACGTTCCAGGTTCCTATTCTAACTACTTTCGTCTTCTTCTGCATCTTCTGTCCTGCTGCTGTTATTTCTCCCCCGCAAGGATTTCGTGGGATGACGACCGCGGAAGCCTTGCCTCCCCCGCTGCCGGGCACGACACACGGCCCCTTGGGCCGAGTCCCGCAGTTGCCAGGACTCAATTTCTGTTTTGCATCCATCATATTTTCTTGGGAATGATAATTGAGGTGGTTTCCCGTTGCCTTCCTCAATAGTGTTTTTAACGTGACACCATCACTTAATGGCCGCCCCACTGGGGTCAGACGCCATTGCAGCCGCCTCACTGAGGAACAGACGCTGCGTGGACTACCTTTCGTCTGGCTCCTAACCTTCGACCTATCTGGCATGGGTGACCCTTCCAGGAGTAATTATTATTACTCCCGCCAGCACAGCTCTAGGGGTCATCGGAACACACAAGCCCTTCCACCACGACAAGGTTGTAGTCCATGGGAGGGATATATATATATATATATATTTATTTATTTATTTATTTATATTTACATATCTTCGGGTACACTATTCAATGTTCCTTATGAGGTGAACGTGGCAATGAACACACTGGGTAAATTTTATTTTTATTAAGAAAAACTGGACCATTTGTGGCTTGTCAAATTGCTCGTCTCTGTGGGAGTGAAAAACTTTTTTTATCTTCCTATGCTTTTTTTAAAAAACATTAATAATGAAGTATTCACTAAAAACACAATCAAATGAAATTTTTGTATCAATTGCCTTAGTAGGTACTTATGTGCACAATGTTTTCAGATCTATTATTTTGTAAAATGTTTTCATTGATGAAGTTTATCTGCGATTTAATAAGTTATTCAATTGTTTCAAGGTGAATTCGAAAATAATGACCATTTGTTTAATTCATCCCTCTGCCTATAGAAGACTTGCCGTATTTTGTGGCGAGAAAATAATTAAATCCGTGTTTAATGCCTTTTCCTACCCTCCTAATAACGTTTTATACTCTAAGTTTCTTACAGTACCCTCAAATTTTAGTTTTTATTTTCTTGTGATATTTTCTGTAATAACTGTAAAAGCATTGAAAAGTTACCGTTTCATCTCTGCTTCACGCTAACAAGCGTGATATTTTGCACTCATTTAAAGGTTATCCGTTGAATTAATCTTCCAATGGGATATGGCTGTTATTTTATCCTGAGTCCATGTTACAATGACAGTGAACAAAAGCGGCAGGTTTTATATTTCACAATGCTGAGTTTCTGACAGAATATAAAATTATTAACGTATCTGGTATCGTATGATCAATTCCTATACTTTCATCCGCAAGCGGTCGTTTTTTCCTGAGATACGATCCTTATTAGCAGCCATCTCTTGTTTCTCTTTCATTTTTTTCAATATTACCTTTGCAACCAATTTCCAAGCTCTCATTTAAATATTGAGTTTAACTGATGAGTATTTTACATTCAACTGATAAAAACCTTCTTTGAATTTTTGGGCTAATTACGTTTCTGGTTAAATTTGGAATAATTTTTACGTTGTATTATTACATAAATCCATAAATTAATGTTAGATTTCAAATATTGCTTTTTCATATTTCCGCTTTGGAACTTGTATGCTTCATTGTAAAATCAACTCCATAGTTGAAATAAATGCTTAAAAAATATGCTACGACAGATATTCATATTTCACTTATATCTTTTAATTGAAAATTATATTATTGTTTCAACTCTTTTTATCCACTACAATATTCTGTGTTACTATTTTAAACAAAAAAATCTGAAATATAGTATTTTGTTGATTTGAATCTCAGAATTTTCTGCGGTTGGCGTTACTGTTACATGCTTTTTTGGGTATTTTTTCCTTATAGAATTTTCTTTGACATGTGATCGCGATGAAATGTACCAAAATTCTTTCGAAGTATTTTTTGTTCCTTCAATTACCATATTGCGAATTTCCAAACTTAAGGATGACAGCATCAATGCATATGTTGGTGGGGTAAAATAAGAGACAAATAATAATTTCGTTTTCGATGAGGATTGGGATGCGACTGGATATGGCATGTTGTATAAGAACACACAAAATAAATTTAACTGAACGCGCAAGAAGTTTATTTTTTAACATCCCAATAAATTTCAATTTTCTCTGTTCCTGAACTCTCTATTACTTCGAACTTCTTTGCCCAATATATGGAAATTATGCCTACGTATCTGCATCCTTTGCATGCTCATTGATTCGCACCCTCTCACAAACCTTCATATCACTTTAAATATCTCTTGATCGAAGCCGTCTCATTCTCAATTGCCTTGTTGTGGTTTTCCTCTAATTATTTTCTGATTTTAAGATATCAATTAACATTGTTTCCTGGAAATAACAATGTCTCTCTAGAAAACTTGATTTTTACCTAAAGGCCGCCCATTGACCCAAGGAACATACGTAGTTCAGCTGTCATCTATGCATAGAAGAAATTCTCCACCCAACGACTTGTATCAATTTTCTCTTACAATTCAGTGGCATATATAAGTTCTTCCGTAGTGGTAGTATCATCATTCACAACGTTCCCAAATGAAGTTTTATTTCTCAGATCTTCGGTTCAACGATTCTATTACCATTATTCTGCAGTCTAGAAACTCTTATCCTTTCCTTATTTTCCATTTGTTTCGAGATCTCTATTTCAGGAAATTGGTCATAAAGCCAACCCCCATTTCAGGCCTCCGCATCTCAGAAAGGGCATATCCACATCGTCCGCACTGTAACCTCTTTGGATCCACAACGCAGTTTTACGAGGTCGACCGGAGAGAATTGCGGAGTAGTGCAAACTCGATGGTGATCGAGAATTTGAGATATTGAAAGAGAGAGAGTGAAACCGATGAAGACGTACTTTTCTGATACTTCGACCGCACATCATACGGCCAGCCAACCCTCTCTAATCCAATGCGAGGGGCACCGTTCACCGAACACCGTTCTATCACCCGTTCCTACCCCACTTCTCCACTTTCCATCCCTCCTTCACCCGCTTGCGAACCAAGTGCCACGCGGAGAGCCTCCGCCGTAATTCTCCTTTATCGTCGTCCTCACCCCCCACCCTCCGCCCAAACACCTCAGTAATGAATGCGTGTTGAAGTACGAAAGCATGGTGGCCTCTTTCGTGGCCATATAATGTGTTTATGTATGTTTACATATCCGCCCGCCTGGGAGTGAGAGAGGGGCAGAGAGAAGTGAGGAATAGGAGGAGGGTGCAGAAAGGAATTATTTTCCATTTTCGGGTCGCGGACTAGATAGAGGCTGTGGTGAAAAGTGAGAGGTAGACGGCAGGATGCCGTGCTACTCGTTAATAATCGTTAAAACCCGTACGGGGGCCGTAATTGCCGCGACTTTGAAAAACTCCCCTGCACTTCTTCCCACCCCATATTCTAACTCTCTCGCTCTCTTCCCTCTCATCCTCGCACAAACACTCCCACCCATGCTCCTCGGCCAAAGGGACCCTTTTATTTGGAGGGGGGAGTGGGGGGAACTCCTCCCCCTCCCCCCTATTTTTGGCGCTTCCCCTCCAAAACTCGCTACCCTCACCAATTCTCTACAACCCTCCTTTTTGCATTTTCCCCGCTCTCCTCCTTGCGTAACTCATATTTACCCATTTTTTTGTGTATTTACACTCCCTTCCATCCTCTTAATCCAGTTCACAAATATTTCCGTGGTCTCCCGGGCTATCCGCGGTCTTCGATCCCTTGCCTCCTCCCCCATTCGTTCCATCCAACACCTCCACGTCTGCTGGTGTATGTTTTTGGGTTATCTTATGGTTTTTGCATTTCTTTTTGCTCCTCCTCCTCATCCTCCTCCCGACCCTCGACACACTCCCCCCAGTCCCCCACGAAAATTCTTCCTTGAGTATTAACACCATTCACCGAGTGATTCCCGGCGGCGGTTAGTGCGATACATTGAACGCGATATCGCGCTCACAGCTCTCGTTTCTTCCCGCAGCCTTAAAGGTGAAGGGCTCAAAATGGATACCTTCGCGTGTTTCTTTTCTGCATTTTCAATACTTATCGGTAGTATGTTCTCGTTTACAGCGTAAGATGCCTATCTCATATATTTTTTGGACAATTAATGAGCTTTTGTTGGAATAAAGCGGTGAATGATGTACTAAAAGTTTTCAATTATAAAAAAATGGCTATAAAATATTAAAATGGCTGATTTATATTTTCACCTCCCATTCACGAGTTCTCAAATTGCTCATCTTGGATAGCTTAGCTTAAATTTAATAAATACGCAATTTACGCTGCTCGTAGAAGGATATCATAAATCATCCCAAGGTCATAAACTCGAAATAAAATGCCGGGGCAGTTATTTTAGTGGTGTCACCCGCTGATGTGTACAAAAATGGGACAATTTCACAGTATAAAAATCATTCGCCTTATTCGGGAT
Organism: Hetaerina titia; assembly: GCA_037158775.1. Lineage (NCBI taxonomy): Eukaryota > Metazoa > Arthropoda > Insecta > Odonata > Calopterygidae > Hetaerina > Hetaerina titia. The sequence goes on along the minus strand of CM073773.1, from coordinate 92,835,159 downwards.
TCGAAACTTAAGGTAAGGCTAGTTAACCCAGTTAAGCAATTAAATTAGTGAAAGCTCATCTCAAGCTTTTAAATACTTATCACGACCATTTGATTATCAGTGAAAATTGAAACTAATAGATCGGCACGCAGGTTCAAATAGCCGTATCGACGAGTCACCTCTTGATCTCAATACTCATCCCAAGGATGAATGGAATATTGGCCCTTTGCACTGAATACATTCTTTACACCTTTACTTCTCCACTTGGTGTGTACATTTACGTACGCCGGCCCAGGTGCCAGGGGCCCTGTCAAGTCAGAGTTTCTGGCTCGATTCCCACCTGGGTCGGTTATCTTCCATCAAGAACTTAGGTGTCTGTAGTTTTCTTTAATGTTATATCTTTTTTTGAAAAAAAGTATGATGTAATGGTCAAAGTGCCGCTTTCTGATTAGTTATTATTATTATTAGGTAATCTACCGTTTAAGATAGGTTTTTGGATGGACACAACTATCAAATAAACATTTTGTGCCTCCCCACCTATCGAACTAATCTATATCAGGTCCCTCTTCATCTCGGTGTACTTCTTTCCTCCCTTCATCCCGTCCAACATTCCTATCCTGTTCCTGCCCTTACCTCGCTTGCCCAACATTCTCCTCTCTGTTACCTTCTTCAACATTCCACTACCGCTCAATACGCCTTTCATCCATTTTTCCTGCCTCCATACGATTTCTCTCAACAAACCCCTCTCCTCACCCACCATCTCTAGTACTTCCTCGTTTGTTTTCCTTTCGGTCCATTTCACCTTCTCCATTCTTCTCCACACCCACATTTCAAAAGCCTCCAATCTAAGTCTATCCTCCTGCTTCAGTGACCACGTTTCCGCGCCGTACATAGCTACGCTCCATATCAGAGTTTTTACGAGTCTTGTCTTAACATCCCTACTCAACGTCCCCGTCATCAACTCCCTCCTCCTTGAGAAAGCCTCCTTGCCTAGCGCAATTCTTCTCCTTACGTCCCTACCACTTTGACCGTATTGGTCCAAAACACTTCCGAGATATGTAAACTGCTCTACCTGCTCTATTCTTTCCCCGCCTATTTTAATATTTTTCTGATTAGTACTAAATAAAAAATACGTGCAATCCGCATCCCCGATATTCTCTTCCACCATCTTTCAGTGAACAAATGAAAAATATTCCACCCCGGCCATGATTGCTATTAGGGTGGAATCTGACCATTGATTGTCACGTGTGTACTTAAATATCAAGAACTAAGTGGAGAGCGCTTGAAAAGCTTCCTTTTCTAAAATATAAAGGCTTCCTTCGAAGAGTGGCTGCGCGTCTTATTGTCAATCCCGGCCATCATCCATCGATACTAAATTCGTCCTGAAAACCTATTAGGGACTCGAGTTATTTTCGGAGGTAATCGAAGTGTTTTCTCCATCCTCCCAGTTCGATTTCTTTGCTCTCGCAAGGGAGTTAGGGAGAAGGATGAGGCGGGTATATGGGGGGGACATGAGAAGCGGGATGGAAAGCCGCCACAGGACGTTTTTTCGCTACTGTACATCCCCCTCGGCCCTCCGCCCAGCATCTTGGTTTCCTCCTCCTATTGACAGCTGCCTCTCTTCCCACTTGACAGTGGAACCCATTCGCCTCCTTCACAGGGCTCATTTTCTTCGTTCGGGCCCGAAAACTGACTCAGAACCTCTTTTATTCCTTATTTACTTTAACGGCATGTACATAAATGGTAATTAATAGTAAGATACGCTTATTTGCCGACGATGCAGGGGTTTACCGTATTATCCGTAACCCTGAGGACACAGCAGCTTTATCAGATGACCTAAACGTTATACATCGCTGATACCACACTTGGACATTAGAATTATACTTTAAACATTGCATAGTGATGAATTTTTTTAAATAGAGCAATTCCCTTTTGAACGCCCACTGCATCGGGGACACCTCTCATGAGTGGAACACATTCGGGGAATATGTGGGCATAGATAAAAATATCCGGCTTTGGATTACAGACTTTTTGAATGGTCGGGTTTAAAGAGTTAGCGATAGATGGAGTTAGCTCAAATGCAGTAGAAGTTACTTCAAGTGTTCCTCAAGGAAGTGTTATCGGACCTCTTTTATTCCTACTTTACTTTAACGACGTTGACTCCGTAGTCACTAGTAAGATAAGTTTATTTCCCGACGATGCCGTGGTTCATCGTGATATCCATGATCTTGAAGACAGCTGCTTTATCAGATGACCTTAATGAGAAACATCAATGGTGCGACAATTGGCAATTAGAATTAAACTTAAAAAAGTGCGTATTCATAAATATTTGGAAAAAGAGCAATTCGCACCCGAACGCCCAATTTATTGGGAACACCGAAATTGAATGTGTTGACTCAATTAAATACCTAGGCGTTACCCTCACTCACGATTTCTCCTGGGTGAAACACATGCATATGTGGGCAAGATAGCAAAACATTAGGATTTATTAGAAGAGTACTGAGCAAATATGAAAAGATAAAAGAGAAATGTTGTCTTTCGCTTTTCAGTCCTCATTTAGAATATGATGTTGATATATAGGATCCTCACGAAGCTGGATTGATTTCCGAATTGGATCATGTGCAGCCCAAAGGAGCTAGATTTGTAAAACGTTGTTATGATAAACTTAGTAGCTTATCCCAAAATATTACAGGACCTAGGCAGGGAATCACTGGTATAGCGAAGTTTAAATAACAGATTTTATCTCTTGCATACATTGGAAGGATTTCTCTTTTTGATGATGTTTAAAATGTCTTATTACCCCCATCGCACTTCGGTAGGAGAGCTTATATCAGTAAAATTTGAGAGATTTGAGATGTTATTTTTTCTACAAACGATAAGGGATCAGAATGCTCATAACGTTCTTTACCGCTGTTGGGGTAAAAATATTCGATTTAAAATTAGTATGCTGTCTATTCATCCCCTGCCAAACACCGTAGCGGTGGATTGCAGGGCACAAAAATACTAAAAAATACATAGTGGGCGATGCTGTGCAAGGGGAGGGGGATCTCGCATTCGCCCGCCCAAGACAGAGAGATCGTCTCTACCTCCGGGACATCTTCAACAGGTTTCGTCTTCGCGCGATTCCTGTATTTGGATTCTGTACCAACCCAACTCTTTTCTTCGTGCCATATCTCTCTCAAACGTCTCCAAAACAGCCCTCCTCTCATTGTCGGATCGCCTTCTCTTCTCAGCGGGAATAAAGCTGTTTTCTTCCCTGCCATTTTCCCAGAAACGTTTTTTCTCGAACGAAATTACGACGCCTTTTTGCTTGCGGATAATTAAATATTTTTCTCAGACTGGCTATGCAAAGCCCTTGATATTTCTTTGACGTTTCTCGATGTACCTAAGAAATAATTACAAAATGTTTTTTATATAAATTTAGATTTTTAATTCCATTTTGTTACCTTTCTCTTCCAAATGTAATACTGGCCCCGTGTTCCTAGACAACCATGACAGGTACATTACCTTATTTTCGTGGATCACAGTCACAAAATAAGTTCGATTTACAGTACGTTCAAATACTACTCGGTTAATTTGAAGGTCACGTAACATATAACATACTGACGGTTAACGCCAGTTCCGCTCAATCAAATATCTTTCTAGTCATACGGATTCGCCATATTACTTAACCTAAATTATTTTATTTTTATACAGAAACCAAATTTCCTTCGTATCGAATCGGAAATTGCATTTGTACGCATATGTAATTGTGTTTTTCCCCCGTATTTCCTATTTCTGTTTTCATATAGTTATCAAAAACTTTAACATCGTCAGTTACATGCATGTGTATGTATTTCTGTGTAGGCATATATATATATATATATATATAGCACTCGTAAAAAACACATAAACGCACAAAAAAGATAAGATAGTCAATATTTCCACCTATCACAATTTATATCCAATCGAACCTTTCGGAGCTATAAAAACGTATATTAAATCATTTTAATTAATTATAATGATTAATATAAAAACATCACATGCATGCTTTGACGATTCACGTAAGTAATAATTGGGCTCTCACAATATGATATAATCAAGATTATCGCTTGTGATTTTCGCGTTGAAGAATAAAATTGAATATTGGGCTTTATTTTAATCGGTAGATTTATTTTTTCATGAAATTTGTTATTTTTCTCAACTACATACTTTTCGAGGAAAATGGTCGTCCACAAATAAAAATAAATTGTTTCAATAATGTCGTCTTTTTTTACCGAGTGGAAAACGTAGGAAGTGGGTTCAGAAATTCTCCTTCCATTCAATTAATATTAGAACATCACTTTACAAAGAAGGGACGGCAGATATCCCGATGACAAATGCCACAGGAACGCGAATAAACAAAGAGAAAGTTCAACTACTGCGAGAATCTGAGTCAATATTTAACCTTATTACATGTTCCCTCTTACCCTCATCCCCTTATCGCGTTTTCCTAATTACGGAAACTTATCAGAAAAATCAATTTTTTTTGACCGCTTCATTCATTTCCAAATACATGAAAACCATCGGAGCAAATTTCGTTTGCCCAAACAAATCTGTGTCATCCAATTACCGCTAACCCGATTATCCGTGTTTATTGTTTTTCTCGATTTTCTCGTTTATTTAAACCCAATATGAAACAAATGCGTACCCAATTTCACCGAATTTCCATGTTGCCAGAATAAGTGAAAAAATATAACTCACTTGGTTGTGGACTGTAAATACAATCTAAACTCCTCGATGACCAAAATGGAAGTTTTTATTCATTAGCTTGTAAGGCTTGGATATTAATAAATTCTCGCATATTGCATTTATCATTTGTTGTAAACGTAAATCCTCATGCCGACCTACTACTGCTAAATGTGATGGTAATTAATCAGAGTGTTATTTTCTCGTTTAGTCCAGGGTTTTGTCTTCGAGTGGCGACAATAATTGAATGGGCTTTGTGCATTTCGTATAGAAACTTAAATAATTGATGGAATTCATTTTAGAGAATTTTTAGTTCTCGCCGAGTTGCATAGCTCATTAAACTTAATCGAATCAAATCGTGTTTGATCACCCCCTCCCACACACCCTAATGGTGGCTCGGAGGTTACCAAATAAAACTAATTCTTTAAAATTTGTAATGAGAAGATTTTTCACTACTGTTTTTCAAGGAATTTCTTTTCATCAATGTTTTGTACTAACGAAGGGCTAAGTATGCACTCAAGTTTAAACTATAGCAATTTAATTGGCTAAAACATTATTATCCACATTTCTATGTAATATTTTCACATGTTGGTATTTTTGATCATATATTAGAACAATATTTTGTATATCTGCTCTTCCTGTCTTCGCTTGTGCTTCTCATTTAAAATCGCCATTGAATAAATCAGGTCTCAGGTATGATGAGCGCTTGTCTGTAGACGGGTACATAAGATAATGTATTCAATCATGTATTGCCTTTATCGTATAGCATTATATCTGTGCATATTAAATCATTCATACGCGAAATAAATGTTGTCCATCACCTGTTTTGTAAGGGTTCCTCTTCTTTATTTACGTTACTCACACGCCTTTCCCCCCCGTCTCCCCAAAAGTGTAGGTTTTAGATTTAAAAATAGTTGAGGAAGTATATTTTTAATTTGATCTATTCATAATTTTCTGAACATGGCATTGAAACAAGTGGCCTTTCGTTTTCGTCGTGTATTTGTTCGTCGTCTTTTTTTTATTCGTGACGTACCTAATTTACATTTTAGGCCACCGAGACTCGCCCAGCCATACACCGTCCCTCCACAACAAAGGAAATCAATATCGCTCACGTTATAAAGATGTCTTCTTCCTCCCCAACGCCTTCCATGCTCTTCTACTCCTCCTATTTCTCCAACAATTTTCCGCATTCCTAATCCTCATCACTCTCGCCCTGCCTCCAAAAAAAGAACTTTCATATGTTTAAATATGTTGAGAGAGTTGTATTAATAAGTACACGGACTTTTTAAGATTGTACCTATGACACAGGAAAGGGAATGAAGCGAATTCATGGAGTCTTTGGGAAAATTTTCTCGCGTTACAAGCGGTGTTGTTCTCGTTTCAATATTGTGTGCATACATATATAATAAGTAAACTTTGTATTTTTATAACACAATGTAAGTTTGAAGAAATACAAAGTTTACTTATTCAGTGATAATGAATTGTCAGAAGTAGACTCTGAAACCATTGTATTCATATTATAAATTATTTTTACTTTCTTCAAAAGACTGAAATCATCTCTCAACAGTGACCAATGTGAAATATCTTGTGTTGCGATATTTTGCGGAGTAGGTTTAAGTAAGTTGTGGAGATGATTTGAAGGTAATAGGAGTTAGAAATATAGAAGGAAAAAGCAAGAACAAGAACTGACTGGAGGCATATCATAGAGGAAACTAAGACCCACACCAGGCGGTAGAGCTGCAGATGATGATGATCTCTAAATTCTCTGTAAATGTGTAATAGGCTTATTCTTGTACATTTCAGTACACTGATGTGGCATATCTTTTCTGAAGTTGATCGTCAACTATTACCTGCGATGGTCTAAAGTGTCAGCAATATATTTCTTCTCCTAGCTGTCAATCGAGTAATCTAAATTCAGTGGCATGTTAGTTTTTGTCTGGCATTAACTCGTATTACGATGGTTTCGAAATACCACTTACTGGCCTAAAAGTCTATCCTCATTCCATTCTGGGTTGAAATATTTGTTGAAGGTGATTATTCCTGTTGAATTTCCATAAGGGTTGGAAATACTCCAACGAGTTTGCGTATGTCTGGAGTAACTGAAAGCCACAGTGTTACGAAGTTTGATGTGACGTTAAAATTCACACTTTAGAGCAAGGGGCTAAGTTATTTAAGATCTGGTACCCGAAAGATCACACAGCTTAGGGAAAGCTGAGGCGTCACCCGGAATCGAGCCCGGACCCTCCAGTCTGTAGCCCGGCAGTCTACCCAGTCGACTTCCGCACCTCATCCTAAAGTAAACCAACACTTTTTTGCTAACTCGATGATACCACAAATAAAACGATGGTAATGATCGTGGATGCTGTCACACGTCGTGGCCAGTGAGCCCTGTGCCTAAATCTAAATTCTGGCCCTGCCAATTCCCCCTTCCACCAATGTTTCCCACTTCTCTGTCATAGGCTTCTGCCGCGTTCCCTTACTCTTCATTCGCAGTTGCTTCATTTAAGTCGACCCATCCATTTCGTCGTCATGTTCACGTCGGTGGAGTGCTGGGTATATTTCGCCAGTTAGGGCTTTGTACACGGGGAGAGAGGGGTGGACCGGGAGGGAGAATAGATAGCGGCCGCGGTGGCAGTAGAAGTAGCAGTGGCGGGAGTATTAGCACCGGTGGGGTTGTTACAGGACAGGATCCTTAATCTGCACTCTCCCTTTTACCCTTTCTCCTGCAACCGTTCCCGGGGGGGTGGAGAGGGAGGGACCGAAAACCCCTCGGAAATCTCCCTCTCGGCTTCATAATCCCTCCACTCCGCCCTTATCTAAAACTAGCCCGTCACCCATGGAACGCGTACTCGCTCGCACATCCCCTTCCCTCGCACGTCCCCTCCTCACTGCCCCGGACCCCGTGGTGACGACTAAGTGGCGATTAATCAGCAGGAGCAGCGTTCCCGACCGCCGGGCGCCCAGAAGGTCGCCGGTATATCTGGCTGAGTTGGGAAGGTGGGGATCAGGGTAGGGGGGTGTTTGGGGATGGAGGTGGAGTGGGCGGTTCGGATATGACGATGATTGGGTCGACTCGCCTGTTGTTGTGACTTGTGCCCAGGATGGGCGTATGGATTTAATCTTTAGGAGGTAAAATTCAGTTTTGAGAGGGTTTTGGCGTCCCGTTCGAGTCGGAATTCATCATTCGGGTCGTGTTCGTTCTGTAGGAGGGGGAGTGTGGGACAAAATTGTTATGTGTTCCCAGAGATCCTTCAGCGTCCGCGCGCAGTTTCATGTTACGGCCTCTCTCGGTGCATCACGTAATCAAGTAGCGGAATCTCGTTCTTCGTTCAGTCGAAATAGAGGTTCATTAGTGTTTTTTTATCGTGGATGGGGTGAATTCTGTCAAACTTGGGATCATAGAAAAAGATGGAAGAGTAACGCAGTATCATAATAATATCAGAGGGAGTTAAGAAATATTATTCTTGAGGAAATTCATACATTCCCCTTAACCATGCGGATCTCAGCTTGTGGTCACCAGTAACTGTACTAATCTACTTATAAGTAGTATGATGTCCCACATTAATGTTTCATAACCTCCTCTACCAAATTGAGTTGTTTTGTTTGTAGTTATTTACCCAGAAATCATTCTGACTATAATTGAAGTTATTACTTTATACGATTTGATCATGATTCTAGCATAATTTTTTTCATCTTTGTAATTTTTCTTGTCGCTTTGTTTATTCTTTCACTTCAGTTAATGAAAATGATTTTTTACTTAGATAGGAATAATATCTGTAATTTATGCAATATGCACGTCTATTTCCAAATTCTCTACAAGCGATAATGTATTAGAGCACAATACGAATATTATATTATTATTCAAAATACATATACTTTTATCGACGCATAACCGAACCAAGAATTTAATGTCCTCATTTTTGTCTGTCAAACCTGTCACCGAAACAATTTACGACGTGGCGCACCAAAAATAATTTCTTGGAAAAAGTTGGTAGCATACGCTGAGAGTAGGTAGATAAAAGTTAAATGTTAGTAGATGAAGTGTCAATGTTCTACTCATCATGGATAGGAATAGGAACGAGTAAGTATCAAATGAAAGTAAACATCAGTATAACTAATTGACTTCGTCCCGATTGTGGTCGTATATTCGCTGATGTGTAATGATCTATTTTTTTAAGAGAGCATTATCGTAACTTTTGAAAGCGTCACCTGCATTTCATCTTTTTTTATTTGTGTCTCCACTGGAGTGAATTCAAGATCGGAAGGATGAAGTTGTCGCACTTGATTGATATTGGAATCCTGTCAATTTCGTCTCCTGGCTCACAAACTTGTGGAAACGAACTGGAATGCCGTGGAGTTCGCGATAAAAAACATAGCGATTCGTTTCCCCCAGGAAATTGGATCGACCAGGGATAGGTAAAAATATTCCCTTCCTTCCCGTAGATCCTCTCGTCGAATGCTATCTGCTCCGCCCGCCGAAGTTTAAAAGCGCGTCTCTCAAATTTTTCCAAATTTGAAATTGCATTTCCGCGTCCCGATGTTAATCGGATCGAGCGCCACAGAGATGGGCATTTGGGGAGGGGACGGAGCGGCAAAGAGAGTGGAGACGGGGACGTGGGTGGGGGATAAACCCGTTTTACGATCACGATGACGTCGCCCTTTGTGGGTTGTAGAGGGAGAGCGGTCGAGCATAGATTGTGACCGCCCTTTGGAGGCCCGTCGGCGAGACTGAAGGCACTGTGATGGCCCCGACTGAGCGACTTTCTCTCTCACTCTGTCTGTCTCTACAAAACCGCGCGCATACGTGCGGGAGAGAGAGGCCCTTTGAGTCCCGGCGACCTCCGCGGCAGTTATATCTCCGGATTGGGTCCGTGGGATTAGCGGCAATTCGTCGGGAAACATGGTCCTGGGGCGGCGATCCCCCACGAGCACCCCTCCCGCAGCCGCCGTCCCGAGCCCTCACGATTCGATTTCCGCGTGGCGAAGCCGTGCAAAACCCCGCGATGATCAACCGGCGCTCCCGTCCCCCACCCTGCTTATCTCTCTCTCTTTCTCCCTCTCCCCCTCCTCCCCTTCCCGACTGCCGTTCGATTTCTCCCGTGTCCTCATCGCCGAGCGGACCCGTGTTCGCTTTCGATGTTGTCCTTTTTTTTGTTCCTCGTGCGGTGCCAGGAAATTGATTTGGACCAATTCGCCGAAACCTACAACCGGATTTCGTTGCACATGCAGTTTTAGTCTGATTTTCTCTCACCTTGATAATATTGTTCACGCGATGATGATTTTACGTTCAAGTTCCCATATCAGTTTGAACTTGAGTATAAGGCGTCTACTATGTCGGTTATACATAACATTTTCTCTTTTACATGTTTTTCGTGGGTTAAAATCTAAAGCATATGAATAATAATAAGGTAATCTTTCCTTCACTATTCTGTTGCTGACAACTTATATGCAATCTGAATAAATTTTGATTGCAGATAAATGTAATAAAATGGTATGGACTCATAAGAGTACTGTGATCTTCCTTGAGACCTCAAATTGGAACCTCCAATGAACCGTCGCATTGCCTACCAGAAGAAGTGAACATGCGTCTATAATTAAGTGCTGTGTCAAAAATTAAGAAACGTGTACGTACACAAATTCACAGATGAAGCAAGGTCGATGAGTCGTCAGTCTATAATGTCACGTTGTACCGTACTATCAAACATATTTTAGTTATATTCATTCAACTCCTTACTATTTTTTCCTTTCATTTGCCCTTCTAGTGAAGGGAAAAGGTCGTTAGAGTAGCATATTTTCCCTTAATTGAAAAACGTCGGAGGAAAGCTAACAGTGTGATAACTACAGGCTCATTTGAATGATGGACTGTCTTTAGGGTATGTTAAACATGATATATCCATAGGGCTCCCTTAGAGATGCATAAGGGGGTACGTAGCCATCAATGTGCCAAAATAAGTTTGAGTAAATCAATTTTATCCCTATCTTTTCGGAGTACTGAGATCCTTCCAGTGAACATTTTGTAATAAATTCTACCGGTATAGTATCTTCAGTCACAATAAATTTCTCCTACGGGATGGTTGTCCTCCTAAGTGTGTAAAACCTGCATAAATGGCATGTTTAATGAGTGAATATTTCTCTAATACTTCCTACAATTTCTATCAGTCATTTTACTGTGAATTGTTAACGATGTCTCAAGTTAAAGGTTTTTTAGGAAACCAGAGAGGTAGAACCCGGGTGGGATACATGGTGTAAATAATCACAGAATTCAAAGAGAAGACATATGCAGACACGAAAAAGTTTTTATTTAAGAATGGAATATAGAACTGCGTGAGACCACTCTTAGAATTGATTTTAAGCGACGATGATGTAAATAGTACTATAATTTTCATCAGTTTATAGTTTGTCACATGTGCGCCTATAATTAGGTAAATACGAACAATTTTGTATTTGTACATTAATCGGCTGTTAGATATGTTGGCTGTTGTTGCTTGTGTTGGCCTGACAGTCCAAAACGCCTGCACACTCAAATGATTGCGTACAAAGTGATTTTTTTCGCCTCTTCTGTAATTCTCACCACAAACGGTTGGTTGTAAACCCTAAAGGGTAAATTACAAATCTGGTAAAAATTGAGAAAATATATGCAAACCGACACTACGACACGTAATATGTGTATCCAAAATATCATTCGACCGATTTTGGATACGATGGATGAGGATTATTTGATATTCATTTAAATATACGATTCCTCTTCCTCCCAGTCACTTTTCACCTGGTTTCCTTTCTGTCTCGCCCCCCTCTCTTATGCTCTCCCCTTTCTCCTTCTAATTTCTTCTCATCTTCCGCTTGCCCATGGCCTTGTACTCAGCTAATCCCCGTGACTCTAAGATTCGACGATCCATTTTAACCTCCCTCCCGTCGCCTATTCAACCCCGATCATTCCTTCACCCTTTCCTCCTCCATTTGCGGGCGATCATTCGCCACCCCTTTCCTCCGTGTGCCATATGACACCGCGCCGCATAGGAGACCGGAACCGCGCCCTCTCCCTCGGATGTGATTTACGGGGTCGAAGGGGGTAAATGAGTGGTCTGCAGAAAAAAAAACACTCACCCCCATACTCTCCTAGCACACCTCCCTCCCAACAATTCGGTGCGTTCATTCGCCAGCTGCAACTCTCGGTACATTCTGCGTCATCCGGACACCGATGAAATATAACCTTTTTTTGTGTGTACGTATATATTATGTCAACCACCTTCCCTTGCGGGTGCCTCCCTCCCCCGCCCTCACCTCAACCCCCGATTTCTCCCTTTAGAGGTTGTGTTATTATTTTTTCGCCTCCGTCTGTCCAAGTCCCTATTCCAATATTTATCCGGAGGTACAATTTCGCTTCCATTCGTCGTGGGAGTGAGGGAGTGGTTTATTCACGGGGTGTGGTTTGAAATGTGGGTAGGAGGGACTGGTAAGGGTGGTACTGGAATAGGGGGGAATTTGGCAATTTTCTCACTCAGGGTAGGGATCGGCGGTCGGACCAATCCATTTTTCAAAATCGGTAAGGAGGAGAGAGAGGGGGATAATATAAGTTTTAACCAGCCACCTCTTCTTTTAGATATTTTTATTTTGGCCACTTAGCCCCCCTCTTTTCACAATTTTCACCCTACCTAACAGCCTAGCCCGATCGATCCCCCCCCCTCAGCTAACCCTCCGTAATCTTAAAGACCTCGCTTCTCGCGGAGTAGGCGCGTACACAGGCGATCCCCTTAAGGTCTCCCGGGTCAGAAAGAGATTGGCGAATAACCCATCAAGGGTGTGTGGGTAGGGGGGCTTCGAACTCTCGCTTCAGACACCCTCTTTCCCCGCAATTCAACCCTAGAGTGCCCGTGTTACCCTCCGAGAATGGGCCCGCTCCTCACCGCCGAAACCCCCCCCCTTTCCCCAGTCCCCGCCCCATCGAACTCAATAAGGCAAGTTCCGAAGGGGTGGAGCCGTGCCGCGGGTTGGGGAGGAGCTGAGAAAAGGTTGGCGGAGGGGATGGCGGTGGTGGTGGTTGGAAGTCTTTTCTTTCTCGATCATTTATATTTTCTTCCGAGGGATGGAGCAGGTCTCGTTCGCATGTCTCCCCCACCCCTTCCTCCCGCCCACTTCAAACCCTCCCCTCCCACCGCGCGCCACTTTTTCATATTATTTCACGTACCCCCTCCACATCACCCGCTATTTCCCTCCCTTCGCTCCGGTCCCCGTGTTCGAGGGGTCAGCCAACTTCTTTAGCACATTCATTCAACCTTCCCGTATAGTGAGAACGGGAAGGAGGAGGTTAAGTAAGGAAGAGGGGCGGATAGGAGAACGCGTCGGAGTAAGAAGTCATTCATCTGGCACGTCAACGCGGAGGGGTTGGAACCGGCTTTTCCACCACCCACAACCCCATAACCTAACTCTCCCTCCCGCTCTCCCCCCCACCTCTTAAACTTTCGTTTAACTCTGCGTCTATCTCCTCTGCTTTTTTATTTAAGGACAATTTCGGCCCCTCCCCAACGTATCCCCAGCTCTCTCCAAGCCATCTTCTCCTTGTCCCTCTTCCTATTCCCCGTCACTCTGCGCTAAAAATGACTTTACCACTTCTCATTCCATCACCCTCTTCCTCTGCTGATATATATGCTGCTATGGGCGTCCCCATGCACCATATTGAACTCCTGCAACTCCTTTAAGCTCCTGAGTTTTTGTCCTTCAATTTTCCTCTTCACGTTTCAGCGTGGCATTGCCATCCCCCCTTCCTTGTAGGATACACATCATTATAAATAAAACCTCGTGTAAATTTCACTTGTCTGCAATTTTGGCCCATTTCGTCTCCATCCCTTGACCTCATTGATGCAGCTGTTGCACTCTCATCTAAGAGGCCATAAAGTCGTGTGTGTAGTTTCCGATTTCTCTAAATTTGACCATCCTTGTCCTAGCTATTGGTTCAGATGATAATATCAGGAGTTTTCAACCATACGGAGAACTTACGCAATTGTTTCTCCAAAGAGAATAACATGTTACTAACTGACTTCACCCTGAAGACGATGGCAGAGTCAGCCTTCGAAACGTCGGTGCACTTCATCAACCTGACCCGGTGGGAAACCCGAGAAAAATTCCTGAAAACATGTTACTAATTTTTACATACCACCGCACTAAAATTATTAAATTAATGTTAAAGTAGTTTAATCTATGCATAGTTTTTGAAGATACTCTCATAGAAACAGATGGCTATCTCGAAAAATGTGTAGTTAAAATTTCCATTGTCACAATCAATATGATACAGTAAGCTTGGCTTTTTTCCATTATAATGTGTAATGAAGAATATTATACACTATTTTAATAGGTAATCTACCGGTTAAGGTACGTTTTCGGATGGACACAACTGTCAAATAAATATTTTGTGACTTCTAAGGAACCCTACTCTACATTAGGTCCCTCTTCATCTCTGTGTACTTCCTTCCTCCCTTCATCCCGTCCAACATCCCTATCCTGTTCCTGCCCTTTCCTCGCTTGCCCAACATTCTCCCCTCTATTACCCTCTTCAACATTCCACTACCGCTCAATACGCCTTTCATCCATTTTTCCTGCCTCCATAGGATTTCTCTCAACAAACCCCTCTCCTCACCCACCATCTCCAGAACTTCCTCATTTGTTTTCCTTTTGGTTCATTTCACCTTCTCCATTCTTCTCCACAACCACATATCAAAAGCCTCCAATCTACGTCTATCCTCCTGCTTCAGGGACCACGTTTCCGCGCCGTACATAGCTAGGCTCCATTCAAAGTTTTTACGAGTCTTGTCGTAACCTCCCTACTCAACGTTCCCGTCAACTCCTTCCTCCTTGTGAAAGCCTCCTTGCCTAGCGAAATTCTTCTCCTTACGTCCCTACTACTTTGACCGTGTTGGTCCAGAACATTTCCGAGGTACGTTAACTGTTCTACCTGCTCTATTTTTTCCCCTCCTATTTTAATGTTTAGCTTAGCCTTTTTCTTTCTGGCAAATCGCATAACCTTTGTTTTATTAATATTGATTCTCATCCCATATTTATCGCACTGAACCTCCAATTCACTCAGCAATGCTTGCAACCCCTTGGCTGACTGAGCAACTAATGCTTGGTCATCAGCAAACCTAACCGATTTTACGAATTCATTCTTACCTCCAGTTCTTCCCTACACTATAGTATCTCAATAAGAAGGAAGATTTATACATTATAGTATTTCATAATAAGAAGAAAGAGAGACGAAATGCCTTCCACTGTTTTCGTATTTCCAATATTTAGGTATTTCAATGTTTCAGGAATACGTATACATTTTAAAATCATTTAAAGATAATAAGGTACCGTCAGGTAAAAATGTAAAATGTTAGCGTCTGAATGTTACAGGTGATTTATCGTTTTTAATGAAACTTTTTAATTGTAACTAACCTGATTTGATATAATATTTTTATTTTCTTAATCGTGTGCTGTTTTGGTTTTAGCTTCTAAAATCGTCGTCATATTACAGAGATCTATAAATACGGGGATACTATTTTTTTGGAAATTTCAATTTTTACATTACAACTGTGGATAGTACATGATTAAAAATTAACAAACGCATTCGAACGAACAGAGGACTTACTAATAAATTTGTTATCTTTAATGTGAAGTGCACATGTGTTGCTAATGAGTGTGATAATGCAAAATAAAAACATGGTTGTGAAGGTAAGAAAAAGTCAAAATTGAAATAACTTTAAGTTTTTTACCCTTCAGTTTCGTACGCGCCTTTGGCTGAATGAGGAAATAAAAGACTAAGGGTAAAAACTTTGCTCAGACTAGCCTCGTTCACTTGTCTCGCTATCGTGGAATCGTCGATAGCATCTATATTTACCCTCTCGACCCCCTGACATTCGTGTTTGAATTTATATGCATATATATATATATATATATATATATATATATATATATATCTATACATATGTGTGTGTGTATGTGTGGGTGTGTATAATTATTTGATGATCCCGTACGTTTTCACTTTTTTATATTTTTTGTCATTAAAGTAGCATTGAGAAGCTATGCCGGGTGCCATGTAAACGTAAATATTACTACATATACCACAAATTACTTTTTTATCTATCTCTCTTGCTCCCGCTAGGCATAAATCCAAAATTAGTACCACCAATTGCCTGGTTTCACGCTTTCCAATTTAATTTAAGTTTTATGTGAGGCACCTTCAAAGAGTAAGAGAGTTTTCTAGAACAATATTTCGTCTGGTATCGGAAGGTTTTTGAAAAATTGAAGCAATATTCTGTTGGGGAACTCTAACTCCGCTATGAAATTGGATGATCTAATAAAAGAATCGTAAGAACTTGAAAGACTGCAGCTTCACCAGTGATGATTGAACGTTATCGGCCAATTTCTGATATACGTACGCAACTTCTCAGCCTTTTCATATTGCTCATAATCGGTTACTCCACCCTTTTCCTTTTTCCTCTCTTAAATCTTCCTCCCTCTTCTTTAACTTCTCCCACTTTCCTTCTTCAGCATCCACTCCCCCCCCCCCACCCTCCGCCTACAAACCAGCATTATTTTTTCCTAACGTGCCTCTCGTCCAAATCCGCATCCACCTTGAATTTTCTCATTATTCTCCGACCAGCGCATTATCCCCTCCTTCTCCCCCACTCGATTCCGTCATTCGCTCACGGGGATATTGACGGGAGAAGGGTGAGCCGCGCGCTGTATAACTTTCCGTCGAACTTTCCAAACACACAAGTCTTTTTTCCTCACGTCTCCCCCATCCGCCCCTACCCCATCTCGCTCCCGCACCTCCTTTCAATCCTCTCCGCCCCTTTCTTTTCTCCGTCGGCGGATATCGCCGTCCTGCCTTAAACGCCCTCCTTAGCCACGTCTCTCGTCCTCCCCTTGCCGCTCAAAAACCTTCCTCTTCACTCCCCATCTCATTTACCTCCCGTCATATCCCTTCCTTCTCCTTCCACCTTGCTAACACCTCCCTCCTTCCCATTCTTTCCTCTATCTCTTTCTTTACCCCTCGCCGTCTCTGAGCCAAGGGAGTGAGCCTCTCCTCCACTTAGCTGCAGGACTCTGGCTAATAAAGTGACGTGCTACATGAAACAGTTCTCCTCCTGTGACCGACGGAAAATTCTTAGTTTTATCTTCAGGGGGCTTCTGTTCAAAGACTGCTCCGGTGTTTCTCTTTGGATATCTATTTATTTCTGCCTCCCATCATGCGATAAGTAGTAATACGAGTTCTGTACGGTGATTTTGGGCGTTACAAGCAAGATGGACAAGGAATGGTGGCCCGAGATGTCGCTAAAATTTTCTTAATTTCTTCTCCATTGATTGGTTGTCAGGCCATCAAGGCTAGGCGGAAGTTCACCAAGTAAACTATTGGACCCGCACTTCGTTTATCGTAGAAATTTACGATGTGCGTTAACCTTATTATTTATGAGTTCCAAGTAACTTGAACCAGCTAAAATTAATGGATTTTTTGTCTCATTAACAAACACCTTAGATGGGAAGGGCGAATGGATACAGTGGCGGCCATTGTAATTTTTTGGTAAAAATTCCTGACACTTTTCCAATACTTCCCGCGACTTCAATTTTCTTTATTTGTAACCTAACTTAATAATGAAGCGCTGAAATAAACTGTTTTAATCTTTCGATATCTGGTTGCTAGTTAGCCGGATCGAGTACGCTCTGAAACAAAAATTACTAAGAGATACCCTCGGTTTAAAAGTGTGAGCACGTTTGTTCGACGAAATTCAAGATGATGGTTTATTGTTCACCGTTGGGTTTAATGATTTTACCTTTATGCATGATGAATGCCGCATCATTATTTCCTAGGGGAGCCTTTTCGTTCTACTTCAGGAGATATTGGTTATAATCAACTAATAAGACGTCACCTTGACCCATTTATATTATGTTACTTCTCCTTTCAACTAGAGTTAATCCCTCTTCTAAAGTTTTGTTACCGTGTAGCAAATATTTCTTAATAGGTCTAAATAGTAATTTTTTAAACCTTTATTCCTTTCGTTGTACATTTTAATTAGCATACTTCATTGTTACTCATGACATTTCAAAATTTGAATATTTCAATCGCATAAATGAACTATTTAAAATTCCTTTCGTTAATGTCTTTATGATTTGTGATTCAGTGGTTTTTATTTGTATAATACTCTTTAATAACTCAGATCGTTGAATTTTTACCGTGCGGTAAATATTAATGATAGTTAAAAGTTATCCAGAGCATGTATGCGTCATCCACCAACTTTAGCCAATTTTAAAATTGTTTAGTCCAGTTTTGCCATGAAAGCCAACTAATTTGGTCGCTTACAACGTGGAAATCTATGGAGCAAAACCCAAGAATCATTAACAGCTTACTTAATGGTAAATTTCTGAATGAAATCTGGTAACCACTTCAGTTCTACTACGCAATACCTTATGAACTCTTAACTGCTCCAGAGGATTCGTCTCCATCCAAAGTTATCGTTTAGTCACCAGTTATTAAGACTAATGGAATATGTCATTCCAAAGCGTGGCAGTGACTTTTACGGTGCTTATTTTTTTAGGCTTTTCGAGTTTATTGAATGAATTTCAATGCATCCACCAAAGGGGTTCACGAAATTCGCATCGCAGAAAGTAAGCCGTGAGCTCTTTAATCCTGAAAATTCGCATTTAAATTTCCGATATTCAACGTGTATCTGCATTTGAATTAATAATACACTTCAGTCGGATTTCTATGCTGGGACTCATTCGATTATACGTTTCCCTTAACGAATCGAATCAGAGCCGTGAAATTAAATTACTTTTATCGTTTGCTTACTTAGCTCGTACACGCGGTGGAGTCTCCGGGTTAAGGCGTATACGGTAAAAGAGAGGGAAAATGATAAAAAAAGAGGAGGGAAGCTGATAAAACAGAAGCGACTCGGAATCCGTCCTCGAAAAACCTGGGGAACCCTAAGAAAAAAAATTTTTTCGAAAGAAGTAACTCCTTCCCTCTCCGCGTGTTGCTTTTTTTGTCTTTCTTGCGACTCCGTCTCTTTTCGTATAACAGCGTTGCCGCCGTCGCCGTCTCCCCCTTCTACCTTCTATCCTCGTGCTCCTGACCCTGCCCTCCCTCACACTCCCGGCGCGTCTAACTCCTCGCGACCCTTGTGGCACAGACGTGAATAGATTGCCGTGAAAAATGAGTCTCCCCTCCCCACCAAGCCGAGAAGGGGGCGGCGGGGTTGGGTTGGGAACGAGAGGGTAGGGGGGGGTGAGTCTCCTTGGGTTCTCCCTCCTGTTTCTCCAGGCATGGCCCCATCTCCCACCTCGGAGTCACTTTTCGCTCCCCCCCGGTCCGCTATCCCCTCCCGTCGTTTGGACCTCCCCCCCATGCATTGCCACCCCCGCTCGTCCCCCTACACCCTTCCCCTATCCAGTCTCCCTGGCTTCTTGCCCTTTCCAGTCTCTCAAGCCCCCTGCTCCCCTTTTCACTCTGCCCCCTTTCCCCCACACCCCTTACCAGCCTCACCTCGCACTCCGCTCTTCGGGTTTCCCATTAAAATCTTGGGGAGGGGCGTGCTCGTGTATTTTGTGCATCTACGCTCACGTAAACGTGCATGCGACTTGGGTTTTCCTCCTCGCGTACCTTTTTCATGCATCGGTCGGTCGCCGCCGCCAGCGAGAGGTCGGAGAGTAGGTTTCTTCAGTAGGTTTTCTGGAGCGAGCGATACTTGATATTTAGCATTTTCCTCCCTGTTGCCGTCACGCGCGGTTACCGTCGCCCACGTTCGGCGGATGGGTCTAAAGAGGCCATTTTTGTAAGTAAGGCACGAGCACGGAGCTCTATTCCGAATCTGTTCTCACTCTTAAAGTAGATGATTCCTTTGCGCGTATTACAAAATTAGTTCCGTCAATAAGGTGCTCGTGGAATGAGGTGAAGTAAAAGTTTGGCCTCAAATATTCCATCGGGCCTGGATGATGTAGTTTATCCTCTCTAGCGGTGTAATATACTTTGTTATTTTATTATAAATACATTAAAGTCATCAAAAATCAGTGTGAATATTTTTTCAATTATGCATACGTCTAATGCACAAGAAAGAAACCAACACGATACCACGAGATTAAATTATAGAATATAATTAATTAGTTCTCTAGTCTTCAGAATTTCATTTCTAGAAGCAATTGCTGTAATTGGGAATCATGTACAGTGTTTTTTATTGCGATCTAAATAATAGAAAAAGATAGTTTCAAAACAATAATCGTTCGCAAAATGAAATGCACTCGTTCTAAAGGTAATTTTTAAAGTTTTACAGGATTTAAAATATTCTAGTTTTCGAAGCAAATGGATATGATGATAACACATTAATAATTTATTGAAATAATATATTTTGATATATTTTTACCGTAATTTGGTATTTTAGTACTGATGATATATTAAGCTTGCATAATTCAACGAAACTGAAGTGTATTTCGATAGCATCATCAAGTATTATGAGTATGAGCTCAAAATAGCGAGAATTTTCCCAGTTGATTTCCTGCCCCGATTAACTTTCCCCAAAGTTCTGGGATTGTTCGCACGCCTTTCTCAGCGTATGTGTATATTAAATGCAAATGATCTGTTGCAGTATCGTCAACGTCGGCTCAACAACACTGATTATGAAATTAGTAAAGTATTTATTTTTAATTATTTATTGTCGTATGACCATGAACTTATTTACCATGAAGTACACAAATACAAACACGAGGAAAATAATCGCACAGTCTTCATTTTTCCGTGTTTTTTTACTAAAACCTAAACTAAGAGTTAAGTGATAAAGGAAATTAGGTAATTCACCAACAATTCCCAACAAATCCACGTTTAATATTTGTCTTTCACCTTCACCTGAATGGCCATGCCATCACTCCATTAAAAAAATGCAACGGTGACTTAATTTCAGGTATAGAGCAAAATTGTTTTGGGTCTAATTTTTTTCCCCGTTTACAGAAAAATTTCCTGTGTATCTCTCTGATATGTATGGATCTGTAAGTATCCGATAGAGAAATGCACGAGGCAGGCGAATTTTCGAAAGACCCTGAATGGTTAAATTTCCCTATCCATTGGATTGCTAAGTATCATAAATCATTTATAATGACTTCATATGAGTTCAGGAACACTTTACAGAACACATTAAAATCGTTTTTCTGAACGAAATGTTGACGTTGGACTTATCTTTTCTAAATTGTTTCACGTGTGTAGATTAATGGCCAATTTCTGTACATTTAAATTTTGTTTCTGAGAATCGTCTAGTTCTTATGCATAGTATGCTTTTCTACTTCCTGTATGCCCACTACTAATGCGATTACTTTTATTTTCTGTTTCGCGATTCTTTTAGAATGCACAAATTTTCCATTCTTAATACGTAAACCAACTCTGAGAGATATTACTGCAACAGTATAAAACTTAACTTCGATAATTCAAATTAAATAGGGCATTTTTATGCTTCATAAGATTCTCTTTATCGTTTATGTGTGCATATGCGTATATGCGTGTATGTTATCCGAACTTGGAAGATCACTAGTTAGATCATTAAATTGAGTAATAGACAAAAATTGATTGATAGATATGTTCATATTTACAACTTTTAGGAAGGGAAACCGATTTAATAATGACCAAAGTCTATATAATCTTGAACTTGGATCATCTTTCCTTTTTTATGTTTAGACATTTTTTCATGATGTTATATTGAAAATTTGTGGACACCCTTTATATTATTAACTTTGGAGTTTTACATTCTCCACAAAATTAAAAACTTGGGAAATTTTATATCCATTTTTATCATTTTTTTTAAATGTCCTTAAAATTGACTTGCGGGTTTTAAAGTTACCGCAAGAAATAATTTTGATTTTCTACACTGATTAAAAAGTAAATCTTTGATTGAATTTACATTTATGACTATGATCAAACAAATATGTTTGATTTTAAAAAAATGATAACGATTCAATATTACTGGAGGAAAATGTCTGCGAAACATATGTTTGCTTTTCAAGGGAAAGTCAAGTACATATGTCGGAATATATTAACGTATGTATAATATCCAATAGAAAAATTATCGATGTATTTCACAAGCTTGTGATTCGCTCCATTCTGTAGGTGAAATGAAGCAAACCTCATATTTAAAGAGATTAAATTTTTGTGTATATAATTGTGGGATTTGAATTATTTTATCAATTCATTTTTCCGAACATCAATATGAAAAGTGAAACCTTTGTTGAGGGAATTATGAAGCCAATTAGGCAGCTGGAATAAATTATTTTGTTGACTTAATGATCATTCATCACGGCATCAATGTATGTGGATCTCAGTAGTGTTATTCGTTTAATACTCTTTTTCTTATTAAAGTAAAAGTCTTTTTCCGCGAACTGATACATTATCATTAATTTTTTTAAAGGTAGAGTTTCCAATAGGCAGTTCACAACTATAGAGAAAATGGTGCGCCTAGCACTTCACATTTTTCCAATTGTGACTTTTTTTTTAATGGTCCCTACTGTTGTCCTAATTTATCTAATGAGAGCTTGTATCAGTTTGCATTATCATTCTTGTCTTTAATAGGGTGCCTCGGGGAAATATTTTTTCTTTCTTCTTCCTGGATAAGTCGACACGCTTGCTCATTAACAGGAATTGGAGAGGGAATCCAAACTGTGTCGAATTACAAGAATAAAGCGAACAAAAATTTACCCATGTGACTATAATTCCGCTGCAGACTGCGGTAGAAAAAGAAGTCTTTTAAGTGCGCTACTTTTTAATGATCAATGAGGAGTCCCAATGGAAGTAGCTGGTTGTGCATGATTAGTGACCCTCTTGCTGTTTCGAAATGACTTTCACATAAGTCAAAATAAAATTGCTCTCTGTCCTCTTTCTCTCCCACGCCCCACCCCCGGAAAATTCACCCCCTCCCCTCCCTTATAAAATCGCCTTGTTTCGCTCCGTGGTCTCCATTGGGCTCCAATCCTATTCTCCAATCCTTCTCCCTCCGAGCCCTCTCCCCATCCCTCACTCATTTCCCCCTACATTTTCTTCGTTCTTCTACGGCTCTTTCCCAGGGATCAATTTTTGATCCGGCTTTGATTTTTACGGCATCCTACCATTTCTAGAAAGAGTCGCTTCTAGTCCTAATCGTCTTTAACTTGTACTTTATATAACCTTCGTCCTAGTGTTTTATGGCTTAAGGTCTTGGTCGAGAAGTCACTTGAAGAGATCACAGAAGGCGATCACGTGGCCCTAGATGTATGTTTATGCCTTATAAACACGTTGACTCATTTATACTTTAACATAATTATTAATGCGTCCGTTTTTAGGCTAAAAAAAACATTCGGTCATTGGCCCAATTGATTTGCGTTCGCTTTTATATGCCAATGAGTCTAAAGAAATATTATGAACTGCCTTGCGCTTTAACGTTTTTGTCATATTCCGAACAGCCGCGCGTAAATTCTCATTAGGTTGCGTAACACAAGGAGTAATTCGTTAAAATAGAGTTTAAAAAACAATAACGAGGTGATGTTTATGCATTCCTCGGTCAAATGAGTGTTGAGTTGGATAAACCTCGTGACTGCTGCGAATAAAATCCGAGATACTGAACTAGGAGAGTAATTCTTCGTAAATTTGGAAAATCAACTTTACATATCCACTGCAAAGAAATACACAGCCTGCCGTTATTAAAATTTCAAATCTGAATTGTTTTTTTTGTTAACCTGAATTAAGTTTGTTCTCAGTTTTTGTTTTTATGAAAAGCTTTGCTTTCATGCAGTGATAACCATTAGTTTCATTTTTTTTTGTTTTACCATTATTTTTACCTTTGTTTATTCTGTCACGCCCCCTGCAACAGTTTTGGTGGCCTCCTTTAGGTTAATTCAATTATATTCCGGATTCTTTCATTGTTCTCAAATTCTGTATTCTTTTGCCTCAGTTCTTCAGTTTCTTGATATTCTGGGCCGAAATCACCCCCGCCCTTTTCCCAATTTCCTCCCAAGTCTCATTTTATCCTGCATCCCTCGACCTCGTTTCTATAAAACTGTTCCTCAAAATTTTATATAGGCTCCCGGCTGCACAGACCATTTCTTCATCCTTCCTTGCCACATTATTTTATGCACGGCACGCACATTCGTCCGCTGTGCACCGCAGTATTTTAGCAAAATGTGCGGTTGGCTTTATCTCATTTTTAAAGTCAGCGTGCATTTGCGCGGAAAAATCCGCCGGGAAAAAGTCATTTTTTTCAAATGTGTTTTTAATTAAAGCTATTCAAGCTGTTCGTATCAAAGGTTTTTTCTCCTGAAAATCTCGTGAACATTCCAAAAGGGGCGAAAAGAACATAAAAGTTTACGGAGTAACTTCCTGTGATTTTCCGTCACGTACACATGAACGGTATTATTCGTCCGGCGAGACTGAATGTGTTTGGCATGATAATATTTTTCCGTCTACGCCATTAGAGGTGAAAATTTTTCGAGTACGATCTTTGAGGTTCTCGCATTTTATTCTCACACGACAGTGCTCTAGAAATTTGATGGCATGCAGATGTAAGCTTATTTTTTAACTCATCAGTATCCATTTCCGTTTTCATTTCGTGTTTTCCGTGTGTTTTTTTCTATTCTGAGTTACTCTCTCAAAAATTTTTTGCGAAGCATTGTTTGGTAACTCCTTAATTTTATTTGCATTCATATACGTAGATACTCTGCTACCGAGCCCAAACATGCCGTTTTTAGAGTGGCATCCATTGCAAAATATCGTAACTGAAATTTATAACAATCACGACAAACTTTTGATTGACTTTTAAATTCTCCTTCATTTTGCCTCTTTAAATTTTGAATGTAATTCAATACCAACTTCCTATCTTTCAAATTGATAAAATTATTGCTCACTTGTTAATATAAAGCAAGCTTTGACAACAAAGTTTAGGCAAATTGGGTTTTTCCAATCATAATTTAAAGATCGCCGAGTTCTTTCACATTTGCATCCGGCAAAGCAACAGTTTTTTCCTTATCGATGATAGCAACGGAATAGAAAATAAGTGCCGACAAAGTGCTGAAAGTAAGTACGTTTTCACGAATCGACTATTCGGCAAATGTGCACTAGTAAAAGGACTTGGAAATTTCTCGACGTGTGTGCATAAGCATCCCTTCTGGAAAATGAATGTAATGGGTGGAACATAAAGGCTATAGATTTATTATTGCTTCAGTAGCAGTTCTGCCTTCGCCAGTTGCCCATATGAAATTGAGATTCTGCCACTAAGCCATAAAACGCGTAGTATTGATAAGAACTGTAAATCTGAACTCAATCAAATTTATACATTTCTGATTCAACAACCGTCCATGAAATTTGCATAAAACTTGTTTGTTACCATGTGCACTTCCATCAGTTGTACTGGACGATAATGCTTATCTACTTCTGATATTAAGGCACGTATCTATGATTAGCTTCACTAATTGCATAAATTATTCATGAAAGCAGTGTAATCGAGAGATTTTTATGTACTTATGCCGGATGCGATCATCATTTATGCGTAATCACTTTAGTTTTGACTCTGGGAAGTTGTCATTGATCACCTCATCACTCACAAAAGGAATCATACCATGACACATGAAATTGAAGCATACAGCTCTCACAACGGTTGAAAATCGACGCGCCACCCCTCCTGTTCCCCTTTCGTGGTTTCTCGTCCCGCGCTCGCACTTTATTGTGCCCCACGGAGAACGCCACCCTTTACCTTCCCTTCTATTTCAATCCACGCCTCTTTTTATTTCGCTCCCGTGTTTCCTCCTCTCTCCCTCGCTCTCCTTATTCTTCTGTCTTGTAACCCGCGGCGCGCCCGGTAGGGAAGAGTGGCGAGGCAGAGCTTTGCAGGCTGTAGGGGTGGTCTTTAATTATGCGATTCATTTATCACGCTAGTGGGGCTCGCCGTTTTCTAAGGAGGATGAAGGCTGGGAGGGTGGCTGAGATAGAGTGAGTGAGATGAGGGTGAGACGTTTTTTTATATTTTTTCTCCGTCGGGAAGGATGCGAAGCGTAAATGGGGAGAAGAGAGTTTTGTTCTTTCACAAGAGCCCGGATTTTTTTTGCTGTTTGTAACACGAGTTTTCATGTAATCGTTCTGCGTTCAAGTGCGTGTATTTAAGGATCCGGGCCCTCGCGCGACGTCAGGAAAATCCTGATACGCTAATGCCGAAATGTTTTCATTTTATTCCTCCCACGCTTCTGTTAATCTCTACCTTTCTCTATTATCCTGTTATTTTTATCGGCAATGCCAATGATATCTTTTGTTTTTCATCTTCTGTTTTTCCTCAGTCAAACTTTCTCTTAGTCGTAAAGGTTCATCATCCTGTTTTCTTTATTTCAAACTAAATCCATTTTCCAGTGGTTGAGTTTCTTTTACGATAGCTTATATCTTTCTCGAGGAAATTAAATGGATGAGTACTTCAGTTTTACTATTTTTTGCCGGCAGTAGTTGGAGAATTCTTTAATTTTCATGCAGCACTTTTCTCAAATATTGAAATATTGTTAGATTCATGTGGGTCATTCGAAGCTCAAGATTAGCTATAATGTAGTTTCAGTAGTTTTTGGTTCAGTTGAATTGTTTTTTAATCAATTGAAGTTTATTAACGGCATCCCATCGCAAATATGCAATGCCGATTCCATGGTATCATTATTTTATCTAATGGCACCTGAATATTATGCTTGATAATATTGCAAAGCAAAAATAGCTAAAAAATCGTCACGTATTAAATTTATTTTTGAAGATATCAGCTTCATACACCAATGAGATCATTGCATCGGGGTTTAATGTATATTTTTTGCAAGAAACTGTGGATGATCAATTGAATTCTATAAAAGCTCTCAAATTTAATTTTTTATATATACCTACTTCCAAAATTTACTCTAAAAATGCCAATATATTATTTTTTAGGGGTGTCTCATGTCATTAATTTATCGATAGGATAATGTTTTGAGGGGTGGCACCAGCCCCAAATAGAGGCGGAAAGTTACTTCTGAGCACTACCTATCAAAGAATTCGATTCGATTTAAACATTATGCAATCTCCTAAAGAGTCAAGTTGTTTCTAAAACTGTTATTTAATTCAGAATAATACACGATGATATCAATCTTTCGCACTGACTCTCTCGCTCAAACGATTCTCTCTGTATTGAACCATCGAAATAAATTTTCGTAAGTAAGGCTGAAAAACATACTGTTTGTGAGGGGGTACAGAATTGTCTTCCGAATGAAACCACTAGTATTTTTAATAGAGTGCTTCCGCGAAAACCAATTAGAAGTGGATTTTTTCCTTTCCCTCTGGCCACTAGGACCATTTCATTTGGAATTTTCTTTCTTCTTGTTTTCACGGCGATACCATAAAGTAAAAATTCATTTCTGGCCCGTTTCACAGCCAGAAAACGTCGTCGACATGGGGCAAATTGCTCGCTCTCCTCCACAAATGAGACCTGTCGGAGCCGTTGGGTTGGATTGGGGTAGCTAGAAACAAAAATATTACGGTCATCGTCGCGAGTGACTTAAATATTTTTCCAAGCTTTTCCGGTTCGATAGATATTCGTGACTGAGGAAGAGGGTGCTGGCAGTTAAGAGATTGATTCGGTGATCCGAAACTCACGTTTATCTCAATTTCCTCAATCACCTTTCTTACATCACTCCCATTCACATGCCTGTCCGCCCATGAAAAGGGTCTAGCATTTTTTGGTGTCAGCTGATTGAACTGCAATAAGTGAATTCGTTCGGCGTTTACATGAGTAAGTGATTGATTGCCCTTGCAGTAAAATTTTGATCACCGAAAATATATTGTTAATTATTTCATATTGATCCCGCAAACGGCGTTTGCTCTTGCTGAATAATTAAAATGATAATGCAATCCCGGCCATATAGTTATTAATTGCTCCATGAAACATATCTTATAGTTTCCAAAACATACAGAAATATTTCTCCATCAAAACCCGTCTTTAGATCATATTGAAATAAGTGATAAAGATCCAAAACTATATCATTAAGTAATTTTATTAAATTTCTAGGTTCAAGTTTGTGAAAGATAATCTGTTTTTTAGGTATTATGTACATTTTTTACACCATATCCTTTGAACATCTTCCAGAATGGTGCTTATCAAGATATTGAGAAGTTATGGCTGAGTATGAAGAAAATGCTCGTTACAAAGCTGTATTTTTGCTGTATATCAGAAGGTTCTCTTGGTGAGGAATAGGAAGAGATGGTAAACTGCGCTTGTTACGTGGTACTCGGTTTGAAAAATATATTGTTCATTTAGTTCCCTCTCATGGGAAACACCTAATGAATGAACATGGATCAAATCCTAAAATCAGCATCTGTTATGTACCGAAATGTGACTCATGCGACCTAAGAGGAAGCACGGCCACTCCTAGTGAAAACATCATGTTCCTATATACGCCTTTCATCAAAAAACACACTACCAACACCCAGCCATCCTCGACCACCTACTCATAGAGTCCTACGTGGGTAATTCTGCCCCTCACTCATGCCTTCCCCCACTCACCCCTATCGCCAGACTCTCGCGATCCACAAGAATGAATAAATGGCAGTCCTTAAGGGACATTTTTCAACGTCCTCCCACCAAACGGTCTTCCACTCCCTGTTACCCCGCGCCGAGAGTCCAAAGCGTCCCCCAGGCATGGCCGCCCCTCACTCTCTTACACTCCCCCCCACCACCCCGACGAAAAATATTTCCCCTCCGCGTCCACCCCCACAATCCAACCCCACACCACCCCCCTGAAATCCCCCGTACCCTCCTCACACGAGGTCTCCTACCCCCTAAACCTCCGGACCCTCCCCCCCACAAACCCCTCTTAAATTCGTCAACTCCCCTCTTCAATTCTCTCTATCTCTCTCTCTCTCTCTGCCGTCGCTTTTTGCTCTCCAACACCCGCCCCCACCCACTTTACCCTCTCCCCCACTGTCCCTTGAAGGGCCAATGGGATAATGCCAGCGTGACATTTGGCGTGTTAATCGGGGTAATATGGGGTTTTTCACTCAGTCGCGCAATCCGACGGAGACGCGGTAGATATATCTCTATTTATCAGGGGTGAATTTCTCTTCTCCAACAACCTCCGCAACTCTCTCCTATTCCCCTCTCCCTCTAACCCCTCCCTCCCTCGTCCCTCTCTGTCGAACCTCACCTCATTCGACCTCTCCTCAGTGGGTTCGGACCGATTATTCCCCCCCCCCGCATACGCGTCCCACCCGATCATTTTTCTACCCTTCTCCGTTCATGCACGCATTTTTTCCATTCCGGATTATCGCAGAAATCACTGTGAACCCCCGCTCTCTTTCAGTCGATTTTCCGTAGGGGGTGAGGACGACGGGTACTGGAGAGTGGTTTTCGAGGGAAAGGGGGTAAAAGTGGGGGGGATGATGGAGGGAAAGTGGGGGAGTAGAAGGTCCGAGGAAGAAGAGAACAAGGGGTCGGTGGCGGAACATGCGGGGGCGAGGGGCGGAAGTTAGGTGGCAGACATGGGGAATTTCGTCGCCATGGTGATTCATTTGGGTGATTATAGGCATGTGATTTAGCCGGCACCAACCCTTTTAGTGAGTGAGATTCCGTGTATTTTGTTTCCCGGAGTCGGAAGTATAGGGACGTCAAAATTTTATTAATGGACAATAGTTTCGCGTAAATAATGCCTCCCGGGCTGCGCGGTCACTCTCTTGTTCGTGGAAATTGAATTACACGGCTAATGGCCGAAAATGATTTTCGCTCATTCCCATCGGAGTGCAGATATTAAAAAAGTGTACTCGGCTCTGTTTTTAGTTCGCCAGCAGACCTTCGCTCGTGTTTCGGAAAAAAAGTATAAATAGTATTTTCCCATGATTCCGTTTATCGGCGAAGCTCTATGTTCCATTGTGAATTTAAGCATGGAGAAATCCGCGCGAAGGTCACTACTTGTACCTCAGCCAGTTATTTATACGTTAAGGATCAGTTGATTAAGTGACTCCTTTCATTTTCTACATCATCTGAAATATAAAATATTTAATCGCGTATTAGATATTAGTATTTTTGTGCAAGGTATTATGAATCCTCTTTTATTCAGTAATGTCACACGTGTGCACACATACGATACGTGCACAATCTAGAGTATGAATATGTCTTAGAGTATAATATGCAGCTTTCGACAAATAATAATGTGGTAATATACTTGTGTTCTGGTACAGCTAGCTATAGGTAAAAATTATCAACCTCACGAAGAGTGCACGCATAGTTCCATTTTCATTTTAAATTTGTTTATAATTAAGTTTATTACACTGAAAGAAGTAGTTTTAACTTGACAAATTATCCTTTTTGGAACTATTTTATTTGCACGGATATCTATTCAATTATTTCCATTCTAAACACAATGTTGCGTTTACTGATGTACATCCCATGGAAATGAGAGGTAAAAAATTAATGTTGCCCAAACTTACTATCACGCCTTAAAAAAATGTCAGTGTAGTGTTATTATGTAGTATATCATTTTAACTCTCAAAATAACCAAGGTTTTTTAGTGGACGGAAATAAATGTTATCACATTTGGGTAATAGTGTTTCTGGGAATCTCTTGACAAACCGAGGAATAGTCAGAGGGTTTTAGAATCTGATGAACCAACATTTTTGTTAATTTTATCTATTTTATAATTGGAAATATGGTATGTGTATAATCTACACAATGATAAAAGTTATTTGTAAACTTATAACTGCAAATATATCCATATGTAACTTACAAAAACATCTATTACATTAATTACATGCATTATTATATCCTATTTTTACCACAAATACTAAAAAAATTGAATACCATGTAATATGTAGAATTAGAAAACGGTAGTTTTTCTATGAGCTGAATCATTTCATTGTTCGTTGATACTGGCCGGAAAATTTCTTGAGAGGTTTTCTTACGGAAATCTTAATTCTGGAAGTATTTCTGAACGATCTGCTCTTTAACCATGTCGAAATTCATCGGTTAGCAACGCTGATTTCACTAAAGAATCATGGGTAGCTGGTGACACAATAATGGTGCTAGTGGTCTGGGACGGAAATAGTAGAGATTCAAAGAAAAAATATGCGGAGAGGGGGAGAAAGAGAAAAAAAGAGGATGGGGAGGGTAGAGAACAGGCAATTGTGTGGCAAGCCTCCCTACCTACCGCATCATAGGAACGTGAGTAGTGACCCAACACATGTAGACCATTCATCACGATTGCTATCAACGTCAAGATTAAGCTTTTAGCCGCGGCGGTGCGCAGCCGGTACCCCAAGACACGGCCGAAAGAGAGGAAGAGCAGTAAACGCTGCTGTGCTTGTGTTTGCACGTGACTGCTGGAGAAACTGAGACTTCAGAACGCGTTTGTACTGTGCCTCTGTGTGCGAGGTAGATGTTCCGAGCGAATGGGTGACATATAACGTTTTGGATATATACATGTAGAAACGCGGACCATTTGCGGGATTCTATTCTGGATACGTCCGAGCGAAACTGGAGCGGAGTTACTCAGTTACAATCTGTGCTAGTTCTGTTTCCCTGGGAACACTTAAATGTCCCGTGTTGTTTCTTTTACGCTCAGGGTATTCAATAACCTACTATTTCCAGATCAAGCGTTTAAGCAAATGATTGATCTCACCTGGAAGCTTCGAATTTGTTATGCCCACTCTTACAACTAGTAATGAATATTTTCTAAATCTTGTTTTTTTTTGCAATTGAGATGCATTCTCTTTAAAGTTATTTTTCACCCTCGACAACGCTGGTGTTAGATAGTGCAGCTTTGACTGCAAAAGGTTTAAAGTGATTGCAAATCTAAGTATTATCATATTGTAAATAATATTTAGTGAAAGTTAATATTTTATTTATTCGAATTTCTTTGATTTTTAAAAAAATATTAAAGCCAGCGAGACTGAATCCTTCATGAATTCTAGTGAATGAGATACCAAAAAGTTGAGTAATTATTAAAAACCATTTTGAATAAAGAAAGTATTGCGGGAATGTGATTTAAAAAACACGAGTTTAAAAAGTTGAAAAGATTAATAAATAGTTAAGTTATGCATATACGTTTTCTTAAGGGGCTTAATAAAATACTGTTGCATGTATTAATATTTTACGTTTGATTTACTTGTTTTGTATGTTTATTAAGGAGAATTTTGACTATCTCTTGAGACTTTACAACTACATCCTCGATTGTCGTTGCGGGAATGGGGATGGTTTCCCGCCATTGTCTTCTCATCTCGCGGGCCCGGATCCGAATCTCGAAGGTGGCAGGATTTTACAGTGGTTCCAGAATTCCTACTTTGGGTACCATGTGGAGAGCATATCCGTTGAGTGCGCTCTCCGTCGGATGGAATACTAAACTGTGAGCCCCTTGGCACCTTTTGTTAAGAGTAGGCAAAAGCCAACTCCGGTTTTCTCTCCACCCATCCTCCATTCCTGAGTATCCATCCATTTCCGTATTACCCAAATTTTCCTAATGATGCAAATGATTTAAGCCGTCATTAGCCTCCCTTGATGGTTGATAACTATTCCTACTCGATCCCCGTATTTTATAAGCGGTGATGGCCAAATTTTCATGCTATCTTGGTTTTTGGAATTATTAATTACCATCATAAAAGATTTCTACCGCATGGACCATCCCTTAAACCCCCAGTAAGATTTATCTCGATAGAGGATAATATTTTAAACATGGTGTGTCTAAAAAATTGTGTTTGTATATTATTCAAAGTTATAAACCAAGTTGCCAAGCAATATGTTCTACTTGTACCGTCAGATGAGTAGTTAATGAAAAGTTAATGCCCTAAGTCGAAATTTTTAAGTGGAAGGAGTTGATAGCAGCGCATACAAATCGTATGTATTAAGCGGTATAGGGTTTTTTTTAACTATTACCGGAGGTTGATTGAGAACCTTCTCCTTCATAAAGCATGGCTAGAAGATGCTTTGAAATGTTTAAAGGGTGGAGACAATTTCCAAGGAAGATGGACACTAGGCTCCATTCACTGCGCTTACAGAAGTACACGTCCATCGACTCCGCTGCTGCCAGTGTGAGAGAAGGTCGTCGAATGATGTTAAGAGCAATACCAGAAATATTAAGAATTTCATTGGGTACCACCAACACCTTCGTTCCAGAAAAATTACCAGACGCAGAGACAGTTTGCACACTGTGGGTTTCGTGAGATCGCGATTATATTGCAAAAATAAATGGAAAGTCTTTTCTTCATCCTCCATATAGTTGAAACCTGTGAAAAGTTTTCATGTTTCTCTGTGTTAGAAAGCACCTTCGTCGAAAGCTTTTTTCGTAATCAGAAACAGACGTAAGCGAACTGGATATATAATATTTCAATTTGTATCGGCTCCCGCTGACCCATTGCTGGAGTCATATCAATAAATCCTTTATCGTATACACGTCAAGTTAACGACGTAAAAGAAAACACAGGTATTGCAGGATAAACTATAAATTATGTTAATTAAAATGTATATGATCACATTTTATTGAACAGCCCTCCTAGTTAATAAACTAATGCAAAGTACCAACGAGTTTTTCACAGTCTCAAACAGCTAGCTCTAACAGACAAAATTGCCTGCAGTGAACCAACCTTCACTTTCACCTACTGTTAATTCCCAAGACCACTCCAACGGCTGTTGTAAACGTAGTCATACCCTTTTTCCCTGTCATCTCTTAACCCCCAAGCGAAGCTGTCTCCCGGTAGGCACACATACACACACTTTGGTAGCGGCAGTGCCTCGGGAACCGTTGACATGGTGGAAACGCAATTTCCACGCCTCCGAGCCTTCCTCCCCACGCCAGGCCGTGCCCCTCACTCCCCGTCGACCTCTTTAAAACCACCCTTCCCCCCTCCGAAGCCGCCGCTGCTCCTTGGAACACTCTTTCCGGCGCCCCGGACCCTGGCTGCTCCCTCACGCCCCCAGGACCCCCTGATCCTCGCTCGGCGAGAGGCGTCCGCCGGGGAAGAAGGCCACGTGGTGAATATTGAATAGATGCCTTCTCAAATGGATTAACGACCGCCCGCACGTACTAAGGGAAAAAATGCACCACTGCGCGGAGTTCATATTTTTACGGAACCCGTTCGTCTTTTGCCGACGACCCCCGCCCCAATGTCGTCCATTTTCCAGGGAAAGGGAATAATGGGAATGCCTGAGGAGGGGAGAGTGTGCGGAGGAATGAGTTGGATCTTGGGGGAGGGGGAGTGGGTAGGGAAGTTTTATGTGTTGGCGTTTGGAACATTGTTTCCTTGTTTCCGCCTTTCTGTTGTGGGGTTTGCCTGGTTAGATGTCAGTGGATGTAATTTCTTTCTAAAACCTATATCCTGTCTTAGCCTCATCACGTGAAGCATCTTCCAGAACTTACTTTATCCCAAGACCAGGTTTCTTTCATCTCACTGAATAATAAGCACCTAGTGACGATTCAAAATTCCATTGCATTTGCTGGTCTCTTCCATATAGTATCGCTGGTCTACCTTTCTCTTAACCATTTCTGTAATTTTCTATTTCACCAATTCATTGAGTATTCAGTTTTTGGTTTTACATCTACATAATACACAATATTCCGCAAGCCGTGGTAAGGGCGTGTGGCGGGGTTGTTGGGTCACCACCCGTAAAACAGAATGAAACAACATGCAGAATCAGCAAATCCATGTCAATTATCCCACACAGAGGCATATACATGTATATCCATGCAGAAACAATTTTGACTTCCATGCATGCAAATACACATACTTGTACCAGCAACTAACATACCTACACATTTACATGCACCTACAAATATACCTTATGTTTACGGAGCGTTTAATCTTGTCCTCGCTGCTAAATCAAATGTCTTCACTATTTCTATAATGACTTTGATTTCTTACTTTTATGATTCCTGATTGCCTGGGGAAAGAATGAATATTTGTATCCATCTGTACTTGTGTCCATTTCCCTCATCCTATCTTTGTGGTCTCACTTACCTAGATATTTACAAATTTAATTTTTATTATTAACTTTTTTTATTATTTGTTAATAACTCCGACCTCTAAGGTAATTTGCACCATTAGGGATGGACAGGAAAGGATAAAGAGTGTAGAGAAACCCGGCGTCGGCATTAGCCTACTCTTAACGAAAGGTGCCAAGGGGTCCACAGCTTAACGTCCCAACCAACGGACGGCGTACTCACTCAAATTGCCGTCCATAAAGCACCACAAGTAAACATAGAGATACCACTGAAAAATATTGGACGCCGCCGGGATTCGAACCCGAACCCTCTGGGTGGGAAGCCAGTACGATAGCCACCGCACCTTCTTGATCCCCGACAGTAACTTTCATTATAAATAATGATAGTAATATATCACCTCTGCGTTAGAGGCAACTCTTCAGATTGTAATGATCTTAATTGGGTTTTATTTTATTCCTACCAAAACTGATAATTTCTATTGGGATCATCGACAACTGAGATTTTTTAAATTTAAATAATACGATAACTAATTTTTTTTTGGAAAAATAAGGTGGAAGACATTCAAGTCGTTCTTTACACAGACGTCGAAGTGCACAGCACAAGTCGTCCTTTCGACATAAGTGTATATGGTACTAGTGAGTGCTACAAAATGAATTAATCCCAAGACATACGATATATATACCCTCTCTCATTGGGAAATCCTTTTCATTCATTTCTTTTAAAACAATTTCTCGCCTCATTTCCATATGATGTGGTCATTGAAGGCAATATTAAAAAGAAATAGAGTGCGGCAACATAACTTCCTTTTTTAAAGGGGTTTTGATTGATAAAAAAGGAGGTTATGTAGCGCGATAGCGTTTTGATTTGATGGCGCAAGTAACATTTGCCTATCCTCTTTAGCTATCTAGCAGTATACCAGGCAGATTCGGAGGTAGACGCTTTCCCGACGACAAGAAACCAATTCATGAGGACGACCTTATGAATCACCCTCCGGTGAAGTCACTCGGAGAAAACTCCACAGAGAGCCTGTTTCATTTCCAGTTCGATGAGTTCCAAAACAATAGTTAAACAGAAGTGAGGGAACGACAGGCAGAGAGAGAGCGTTGTAGCGCTCCCGAGAAATCCACACCCCCTTGCCGCGTGGATGCTCTTAGAGGCGAGCGACGTCCACGGCCCGCCCTCTGTCCCCTCCCCATTCGCACCGAGGAGGGAGGATAGTGTGTCGTCAGACTCGTGGCCGCATTCTCGCATGCGTGCGCCTGCTTGTACGTACTACACCACGCCGGCGAGTCCTTTCTTCCCCCTTTCATTCCTTCCGCCTCCTCCGAGGGAAGAATAATCGATCGCGCCTTGTCGCGTGCTGCTCAGGGGAACAAATGAGCGTCGAAATTCAAGTTTCGTGGTTTTGTTTGGCGATCTTTCTTCATTTTTGTTTTGCGAAAGTTCTACTACCCCTTTCTTCTTCCCCCCCACTCACTCACTCGTTCCCTCCTCCCGAGGTCGATAATGTCGAGGTGTATTTTCGAAAACGGCCAGTGGTGCCAACAAACGCGTGCCATTAAGCTCGCGCGATGGTTTTCCGTGTTTCGGAGTCCCACGCACGCGATTTGGCAATAACAACAGCGGTGATTTTCGTTATATTTTGCCTCGTGGGAGCGACCAATATTATCCGGGTAGTAAAATTGTTTCGTAATTGATATGGATTTTTCATTAAATTGTTTGTATGTCCCGCCATTTTTCTTCCTTTATCCCCCTTCTCCTCGACAGAAACACTTTCTTGCATCGCATAATCAATTTACGCTAGTGTATCGGAATTTCCGGTCTCTTTCTTGCTGCGTGCCTAAGTGTACGGCATGTCATCCGTACTTTGAATTTATCATACACATTCCTGCTTTATTGTCAGAAAGAGACAACTTTAGGGCAAAAAGTTTCCGATAGCTGTGATTTTTCTCGCATTTGAATTCGGAAGAATTTTACCTAAAATTATTCACGAATTTTGGTACCCAAATTATCAAATTTCTGAATGAATTTCTACCCTGAACGTTCAGTAATTAATTTCCGAAACGTAATCCAGAAATGCTAGGAAATGTAAGAATAAAAATTAAGTAAAAATTCTGGTTTGTCCAATTTTGTGTATTTTGTAATTAGTTTCATTGAAAATGCTAACTCGCCACAAATTCCATTTTTTTCATTAGAAACCAGAAAGAATGGAAGTAGAAAGGAAATACGGCAATTGATGCTGTTTTAGGGCAAAATTAAAATGAGTTAGGCCCTAACGGAACAGACGAACGGCTAATTTTCTTTCAGCAAACAAAGTTATCAATTATTTTTAAATTCAATATATTTCAATTTAATGCGTGTAATAATACGTTTCGTTGAAAAACTTCAAATCCCCATTTCTTTGATTATAATATATGTCAGTTATATTAAATATCTCATTCTTTTCGTGTTTCACCTACTATACGATTATCACATGTTCCATTACCCTTTTATGTTAAAAATTATATAGGCAGTGCAACTAATGAAATGTATTCACCAAAATGTAATGGATAAAAATAAGCGTTATTTTTTAAATATTAAAATAGGACGTGAAGACATTAAAAATTGAAAGAGATGTGCGTGAAGGACTAGATTTTGTAAACGCTTTTGGGATAGAACATAGCAGGTCCTCATATCTGTTGAAAATACAAGTTGATGTGTTGCTATTACGTATATGCGGCAGTAATTGAAGAAAATCATACCAATATGTAATCCAATCCGTAATCCAATCCAATATGTAATCCAATCAGTAAACATTGAAGATTTACAGTACGTGTGCATTTAATTTGAATACATATTTTAGAGGCAACGCTATGTTCCTTAAATCATTTATTCAAATACACGAAACCGGAGACGTATAGTGTTTGATAATCATTTGTTTGAATATTGTGCTATGTTTTTGTAATTAATGTGTTTACGGGATATTTGTTTTGGAAATTACTTTAGATTAAACGGAAATACTGAAAAATAAATTTCCAAGAAATGTATATCAGAACCAATATTTTCATTGAAATAGATAACCCGAGTAAATTATAGTAGACAAATATTATGAATAATTCCTGTCATCCTCCGGATTCGAATTTTCCCACCCCGGTCCTCGAACGTCGTTGAAAGTTTTATTTATCATATGCCTCGATTTTTTAATATGTCACTGGAAGTATCGCAACTTAGAAGTCACCCCTCGACTTTGAAGGCTTTATGAAATCAGTTTATCCCCGACGGGTAAACAGGTTGGCGTCGTAAAAATCCAATATTTTCATAATCGCATGGGATCCTCGTTGCATCCTTGATTGAATGCATTTTGGCTCAGAGAATATTTTTTTTCGGAAGTAAAGCTCCCCCATCCTCTCTCCCATCGGGAAATGCAAATGCATTAATAAAATCGGACCCCATGAAGAACCGAGCCATCCGGCGCATTCTTTCACCGAGCCGCCACCTTTAGGTCACCGACTGCGGCCGCCAGACGGGAGTCACGATCCCTTCGGAAGAGGCGCAGTCGTTTCAAGTCTTCTCGTCCCCGCCCCGCGGCATTACACCGATCTCGAGGAAGGAAAAAATCCATTTCCCACTTTTCTACCTGCTGGAAGGGTTGGAAGTTGTGGAGATCAGTATTGAAGGAATAGACCAGGCCTCATACATATTTAGGAGGAAGGGGGATGTGAAAAGCGGGTGGATGCATTTGGAGGTGAAGGCAGCTTGTAGACTATTTTCTTATGAAATATCGTATAGAATTTGTTCTGACAGATTTGAACATTTTGCAGATACTTTTAAAATCTTAATTGCGTATCAAACATTTATAAAATATCGAAATATATAAATTGATGCGCAGACAAGCCAACCTTTTGACGTTTTATTTCGATGTTATCCACAATATACACCATCTACTAGCCTTAGTATGTTAGTGCGTGTGACGGAGCTATTAAGAG
Source organism: Hetaerina titia (assembly GCA_037158775.1). Lineage (NCBI taxonomy): Eukaryota > Metazoa > Arthropoda > Insecta > Odonata > Calopterygidae > Hetaerina > Hetaerina titia. The sequence continues at coordinate 92,796,562 of CM073773.1, read as the reverse complement.
CAAAGATATAAAAAAGCGAGAAGAAAAGGAACATTGGATTGAAGGACGAATCAATCAATTGATAATAGCGCAAAAGATGTAGGTATACAAAGTGTATTTCAAATGGATGTATTATTTTCTGCTGAGGCTGTGTACCCTTACGTGAAAGTAAAATTTTACTGATTTCATTCGATTGGTTTCAGTTACGTTAATGGTTTCAGTTACAATTTATTTTGGAGTAAATTTCCTGTAATTCTCAGTTACTTCTCTGATTAATAAAAATAATAAGTATTTTAGGTTCTCTGCTGTATAACTGTGGTGACGATCTATCGTATCTTCTAAATCTGATTAAGATTTTGACTAATTTGACCTTTCAGGCTAGGTGTGTGGCAAGTAGGGGGGAGGTTGAGTCCATACGAGGCATTGGCGCGATCCATTTTTGTAGCACGGGAAGTTTGTAGCTGATCAAGACGCTATGTTAATCAAGCAAATCTTCCCACAGTTAAACATGCTTTACTAGACTGTAGTATTTAAACCGAAATATTAATGTGCCCATGCGAGGCGATCAACTTTATCGTTGAGGTCCATGGGTGTGTTTCGTTCGCATTCTATTGTGAACTGTGTCAAGGGACCCACTTTCAGCACGCCACTTAAGAAAGTTTTTGTTTTTGAACAGTGGTTTGCGGGCGATCACATTTTGGGATTAGAATTCCTGTAAAGTTATTGAATATTCTTACCGTCGGCGCAGCGTTAAATGTGCGTCAAAGGCGTGCAGTGAGATCGTGTGCGGGGGTGTTGTGAGAGAGGACCGATTCATATGGGGTTTGTCGGGAGAGAGATGGGTGTCGGACGTGCGAAGGGAAGATTCCTTCACGGAGGGCGGGAATGAGGGGAGAGGGTCGAAAAGGAGAAGGGGTTTTAAAGAGAAAGGCACCTCCGCACTCTGGGCGGTGGTGGAGTTGGTGCAATACTGGCGCTGGTTGCAGATGATGCATTATTTTCTCCGTCATCCTCCCCCCTTTGCTTCCTCTCGACCCCCGAACCTCCACCCCCCGCGCCCCCTCCATTTCCACGGCAAGAAAGCACGCGCGGGATATTGATCTGTGTCTGAGCGCTCACGGGTTCAACCCTTCACTGCTCAACCCTTCCTCCCGCCCTCCTTCCACTCCTCCATTTTCCCCACCCTTCCCCCGCGCCTTTTACCGACCCCTCTTCCTTCTTCTGCCGAGCCTCCTCTCTCGTTCATTCTCCTCACTGCTTTCTTCGTCTCCTCCGGCCCCGCGATCTCAATGAGGCGGGGATGTGTCCTTCCTCTCCCTTCATTCCCCCCCTTTCCCCACCCTCCCATTGTCTATTCTCATTCCTCTGGAGCTCATCTCCGATTCTAAGCCCCCTTTCCCTCGCCCGTAACCTTTGGGTCTTCGGTTCCTCCCCCTCCATGTCTCGTGGAGCGATAAATCTGCTTCTACTCCGGCAAGTGCTGCTGCTATTGTGCATCGCCTCTCGTCGTCGACTTGACCCATCTCTCCACCACACTCCTCCCGTCTTGCCTCCCTGTCCCGTTTCGTTATTTCTTCCGTTTGTTTTTTTGCGTGCTACGGTGCCAGGTGTGATGCAGCGGACCTTTCTGTAATGTCGAGAAATAAGCTCACAGCTTTCCACTGGATAAGTTTTTAATTCTTGTTGGTACAATTAGTTTTGATTCTATTGTATCTTTAGCAAGTTCTGGTAATTTAGTTTTTCTTGCATATTTTCAGTTTGAGGTAAAAATTATGGAACACAGGTTTCAATAAGAACATTATTTACCGGAAGACTGCAAACTCATTCTTCGTCAATACCGTAAAGTTTTCTTCTGCCGCATGATTTATTCCGTCCTCCAGTTAAGATTCTAGAATTGAATTTCGTCCGAGAACGAAAGAAAATTCACATCATGACCACTGTACCACAATCTATTCACCCACTTATTTTAAAATTACGCGTTCTAAACTCTTCCATTGCACTGCTCTGCCTATTCTTGTGATTTCTGATGAGTTAAGATTAAAGTGTTGTACGGAAATGATGCCTAAAACAATAGCATTGTTTGTAGCTATGGAAAAGGTAACACTGTCGCTCCGAAGTAATTCCTTCTTTCGGAGCATATCTTGCGCTTAAGCCTACATAGGGCAATCGTAACTAGCTTAATAATAATTTCTTAAGATGGACTTGGATGTATGTAGGAACGATTCACACTAGCAATCGAAGGCTATTCTGTAAATTGAGATCGAGAAACAAGCCTCTCATATCGTAAGATATGAAATTAATGCACATATACATTAATTATTGCGACTATGTTTTACCTTACTTAAGATGCAATTTTCATGGAAGTATACCCATTTATTTATTTAATTGAAGATAAAATTAATCATTTATTAACACTTTTTTATTTCGATTACCTGAATATTTTGGAATTATTATTGAAGAAAAGGTTTGTGTGTGAAGCATGTTCATCATTAATCTCTGCAGAAGTCACTGTAAAAAAAAGTATGAATATTTTCTTGAATAATGACGTGTTGAATTTCAAACCAAGCTGGTTTTGTGGGGTTTTGGAAACTTGATGTACGGCTAATCGTTAAATCAAACCGGCCGAAGTACAATCGTACATTAAGGTGCACTCTCTCGAGGAGTACTTTAATCAATGTAATTGAATGATCATAGCTGACTTTAACATTCAGTTTTCGGTGATTGAATTTAATTTCAAAAAACTTAATCCCACCTAGTTGACCGGTAGGAATTGCCGCTTGCACGGCACGATATTGAGAAGAGTAATTGAATTTACGTGCTTATTACATTCATTAATGACTTGCCATTCCATGTCACTATTTCCAGAATTAAATTAAAATTCACAAGAATAAATTAAAGGGGAAAAGTGAATTATAAAGGACTATTCGTTGAATTTCCTGATTTCGCGCGTCGTATTTATCGTTGTTATGCTATCATTGAATATTTCAGCGTTTCCATGATATGTTGTTCATCGCCGCAATACTCGCCGGGTGCACTCAGGAAAATGTTTACGTTCGACGAATCATTGTGTTATTTATGTTGCTATCATTTTGTCATCCATTCATTCTTTTCAAGTCATAAAATAGCAACACTTCTCACTAAGCCATAAAGACCCTGGAAGATGCTCTCCTCCAAAGCCATCTGTCTCTCCCCACTTCCGCCTTCCTAGGCATCCAGGCCGATTCTTTTCCTTTTCAACGGATTTGTCATTTTCATTCCACTTCCCTTCCATATATCGTTTTCTAATATTTCACATTTTTGGACTTTCCTTTATCGTCTAGAGTGTATCAAATGGATATACCAACGAAGCGTAAGCTTTTAAATAAAAATTAACCTAGTAAAAATATTTCTCTTCCTCAAGAAGGCTAAAGTAATTGACGGAAATTTCAAGAAACTGCGGGAGATGCCGCAACAGTAACTTTAACGGAGTCATCCGCTACGTGTGCATTACAATACAACAATTTCAGAGAGTAAAAATCAAGTCATCCTGGTCAAGGTGAATGATTTTTACTCTCTGAAATTGTTGCATTGTAACTTGAAAATATTAAATAAAACAGTTTCTGGTGTGACTTAGAAGTTTCTATGTGAAAAAGCCAAGTTGTTTAGTTTTCAATTTCAATCTGATATTGTTAAAATAAATTGTGCTGAACGTGAAAGTCTGTGACTCCTTTTTTCATAGCTTTTGCTAATCCCTAATTGTGGAAACTCAAGTTCAGAAAGTTACGTCAATGTTAAACCTCAGGCTATTCAAGTTAAAATTAGTTATAGCTAGAGAATTATCGTAAACGTCAAAATTAAATCCTTACGTGAAGTTGGACATAGGCAGGTTTTACATTACAAGACATTAGTTTTACCTGGCATGAATATTTGAGAGTTCAGTCTAATAGATATATGGGTTAAAGGCTCACTGATAATGTCTTCGTTTAGAAATTTGTCAGCCAAATTTGAAAACTCCCTTATCATGGCTGAAAAACTTGCTAGAAACATGCCCTAGACTGTAGGCACACATCGATGGTTGATTTAACGTTCCGCAGATTTTCTTTTCCATCTTTGCTGTGAATGTGTTCTGTCAATCCTGTACTTGGTGCGTCACGTCCCTGAATGGTGCTTTCTCATTCACTAATCTCCCGAGTTTTCCCCAATTTCTTTGGCATTCATCCTTTCTCATCAGCGGCTTTAATTCTTCGCGCTCATACTATCCCCGCACGGAGTAATCGCGGATGAAACTCTGGATTTGCGACCGTCGCCTTGGGCCCTCCTCATCTACCTACAGCCTCCGTTAGTGGTCTTCGTCAATCTCGTGACAAAGCATTCAGCGTTGAAGTTTTCAGATCCCAGGCGAGTCCCCGTGCCGGAAATGCGCGCCTCCATAGATTCACCTCGTTTCAAAGAGCATTTCTCTCCCTCCTGCGCCCTCCTCCCCATGAGCCCGCTCCTCTTCGCGTGCTCTCGCACGGCATGCACGGAGGTGGGGTGGGGTTGAGAGAGTGTTGCACGTACGTGGGCACGTTCAGGCACTCCAAATCACCTGACGTCTCCATCGTCGCGCCCCCGTTTCGCACACAGGTATCACGGTCAGCGAGGGAAGAAAAAAAATTGATTACGGTGGGGAAGCCGACGTGAAGCAGCTCGGCTTTGCTAAAAGTGCTGAATGGGTTCTTAAAGGGGAGAAAGAGAGAGGGATGAGAAAAAGGGTGACGAAATAGTCACGGCTGGAAATATAAAAATTTTTCTGTGTGTGTTTGTGGAAGGGGAGGGGGATTAATTAATCAGATGTCTCCCTCTTTAAAACGGGAAGAGAGGCTCCACTTTCTTCCTCGTAGACAACATCTCGTCTCCTCCTCCTCCTCCCTAGTCTTCGCATGTTTCTTCCTCCCTTCTCACCTATGCATGTGTACCCGCATCATTATCTCTGTTGAAATTCGCACGGAATACGTGCTTCTTTTTTTTCGCGCCATCTCGGGTGCGGCCGTCGCCGTGCGAAAGCCGTCGCATGCATCGACCCATTTGCTCAAAACTGACTCTCATTCTCCCTCTCTCTCCCCCACCCTGTCTCTCTCTCTCTCTCCATGTATCTCTTTCTCTCCTCTTCAGGGAGTGACCGTATCATGTATGCGTCCACAGGTCAAAGCGTTGCTTTATGAGATGCTCTCGTCTGGGGTCCGAGCCGCAGAAGAGGATTCCGAACACCATTTCTCGGTTTTGATTTTATTTTCGTGCATCGATTGCTAGCGTGGAAACTCGTTATCCTCCGCCGTGTGCAGTCATTATGAGTGGAATGTGCTCTGCCGTAATCCACCTGCTATATTTTAGTATTAAACTGCGTCTCTGTTAAATGCACACTCCATGGCTCTTTATTTTCCTCGTAGACGGTCCTCTTCTAGGTCCTGCAAACATTGGTAAATAATGTCATGCAATCAACGGATCCAAATGGTGGGTGTTTTTTTGTCGTGACCGTTTTTAATATGAGTCCTGTGTACCTGCAGTCTTCCATGGCTTTTATAATGTTTGTATTTCTTTTGAAGCCCGAATAAACTATAACGTTAATGGTTGAGCATCAACCTTATTACTTTACTAAGTAATAGAACAGATTTCCAAAATAACCTTTGAAACTTCATTTAATTTAATGTTTACTTTCCACCAGGTAACTCTGTGAAATAAATACTCTCGTAAATCCTGTTGGGGTGACGATTCAGATGAGAGATTCGATGGTTATCACAACTCATTGTTACACCATTAATAACCCATTGCTTTCGTTATATAATTGCACTGCTACACCAAATAGTTATCATGGTTACTAAATACCATTGTACTTCATGAATTTCCGACCGAATTTCCAGTGGTTGGGATATTGCTCAAATCCACTGGTTACACTTTCGACTCCAATTTTCAACACCACAACTTTACTTTCAAAAATAATTATTTCATGCCCAAATTACTCTGCAATCAGGTGAGTGTGGCAGTTTGTAATTTTGCTCACTTAGGACTGTATTAAGCTTAACGGGAAGTTGGGGTTAAGAGTTTTACTGTTAATTCGACCGAAAGTATTTTATCCCAGTATAAGATTCCGATTGTACCGGCTTGTTGTCAGTCAACTACGCATAGCGTAATATTCTTCTCAATCACTATCGTTCCCTTTTATTTGGACATTTTTTTAGTTCTCGTTTGCCAAGTTCGGTGATGCATACCATCCTTTACCCCTCCCTATGAAAACGCAAGTCCCATCTTCTCACACGTGGATTAGCGTCCGGCTTGGCAAGAGATACGGGGCAGCGTCCGGAGCAGCGAGAGCCGCCGCCGCCGACCCACCATCGGTCCGCTCCGCCGACGAGTCGAGGGGCTGTGAACGGTTGTCCGACCATCAATCTCCCTCTCTCTTGAGCGCGGGAGTGGGAATGGCAGGGGGAGACATGCCGCTCGTCCGTCGTTTTGGCGTATGGACGCATCAACACGGCAGGGAGGAAGGGGAGGTGGAGCGAGACATAGCTAGGAATGCGTTTTCGGATGGACGGAGGGTCATGGGGCAAGCAAGGTGGGGGGAGCAAGGGAGGTCAACACACACATAACCATTCTGCGCACACAATCGCGGAAACATGGGAAAGCGACTGACCGGCACCGGTCACCGCAATATTGGAGCATCTCAATCAGTCAGGGCGAGGAGAGGGGGGGGGTGCAGTGCGTGAGTGCTCTTGTATTCGTTCGGGATGGGGGACGGGACAGGTGGGTGACTTCTGTGTGTGGGGTCGAGCGGCATCCAACCGCTCTCGGGGATAGGCTAATTATCAGGTTCGGTTCGGGAGCGAGGTTCGAGCGTCATGACTGCCTGTCTTTCTCAATGATTTCCACCGATGCCCTGAAAATGCCAAAAACGAAATATTGCCAAAATTTGACTAAAGTGCTCCGAAAAGTTCATTTCAAACCTTGAATTTATTCTGGGACGCGAGGTGTCATTTTTTAGTGACGTTCAAACGGATGGATCGAAAGCGAACCACAATATTTTTTCTTCGCCAATTTTGTAACTTGTGAAATGCGACGAGACGATAGTTGCCTTGGTGCTTTTTTACATGTTAGGATTCACGTAAAATATACTACCATCCATTCGAGGCTTATCACCGTTCATGCTCGATACTTTTTAGGCAGAGGCAGCGAAGACCCATAGTTGTAAAAATAAGCTACAGCCTGTATGATAAACCTGTAAAAACTTTATAGATTTTACAATATTTTTAAATAGTCCGATTAGTTTATTAATCCAGATCCAGGCGAATGATTTCTACACTTTGAAATTGTAACATTATAATTATATATAGATTCCAAACTTTCCCTTATTAACCTTGAACCACTATTTTGGCATTTTGATCCTTGTATTATCTATTGTTGTAACACTCTACTGTAATGCGGACCGAGAATCTCTGAAATTAGCCTCCATTATTCTCCCCCGTCACTCTCAATATTACTTTGCGAGGATTAAAGAATGTCGGTGACAGAAAGGTAAGGTAAGTTAAGTTTTGAAGTCAAAACGTAACCAATTGCAATGCTTTTTTAGTTGGAATTTTAGAACAGGTTGCATTATCTGCTGTTTTATTCCGTGCGCCGTGACTTGAACCGCTAATTTTCGGCTTAGGTCGGCTCAGCTCCGCTGGTAAATTCAGGTAATTAAGCGCCATCACTTTGCATTCCCATAGGCTGAGTTCAAGGTGCTTCTTAATGGTTCCTCTTGTCACCTGCTACGGTCGGCTAACCTTTTTGAACCTCTCGAAACGAAAAGAGATATGTTTGCCATTCGGAGCGGCAACACTTCTCACGACAATTCTACGGGCTAATTTGAATTATCGTTGAACTCTTTTCGTAAAATTACTTGAATAGATAAGATAATCTCTAATAATAGCAATAATATCTTATCCAAATCTGCATTGGCTCTCTGTTTTCGCAGAGATTTTCTTACGTTCTTTGTTGCTAGATACCCCGCCTTATTAAATGAGGAGATTTAGAAGTTTTAAATCTGCGATCGTAGGTAAATCGTACGACACTTTCAGATATCTATTTTATGAATTCAGCCAGTAAAATGTAACCTTTTTTCAAAAAGGTATTCCATTTATCGTTATATAGTCCAAAGAAACGTTATTATGTATTGAAAGCATGTGATGTTTCTTATAGTTTCATTATTGATCAATTTATTCTGGAAATAGCTAATTTCCTTGCAATCCTCGTTTACCTACACTAAAATCATTTTCTTCTGAAACTATACGAAAAATCCCTGCACCCGTTCAAGTGTTGGGTGTTTTTACAGACTTCGTGGAAGGGAAACTGTTCCAATGGTCTTTGAAGATGTTATGAATACAAATCTAGGAATAAACTCCTGTTAATGGTCTGGTGCGGATAGTGGATTGTATTTCCCAGATATGTTGCCGAATAGTTACCGCTTTTACTATGAAAGCGGTGTTCTTCCTTATTGGGCTTGGTGCACTTTCTTCGTGTACTTTATGTTATTTAAGTTTCTATGTAATTCTTATACGAAATATGTACCTATTTCTATGGAGAGTCTTGGGGCCAATTGTCTTAGGGTATGTGGTTTTAAAAAGGAGTGCTTATATTGCGTAAAAATAAATTTTACGTGCATAGTACTCATAACATAAATCAGTAAGTAATTTCAACCAATTTTAAAGTTGCGTTCCTTTACTTTAGCGCATAGTACGTATAACGTCACTTTAGTTTCATTGTAACTGCTCTTGATAATCAGCGTAAACTTAAACAATGCTGATTTAATACCGATTCGGTTCTATGGTATATCATTTATAGACCTGAATAATTATCATTTATTTTTATTTATCATGTTTTTTTTCATATTGCCGCATGTTGCCTTCTCGTGGGTAATTAAGGAACATTTAAAATCCAAATAGTGGCCCTTTCAAGTTCGCAGTTCTATCAATTTTCGTATTCCCTAGGAAGTACGAAGAAAGTTGTTGTGGGCTCTGGAAGAAGACATCATTTTCAAATCCTTAGGCGCTGCTGATTAGAAGCATATAAATATTAAGGTATATTTACGTTATGAATCATCAAGATCGAAATGTAATCAGTAATAAAGTTCATTGAACGAGTAATTTTCTTTCATTCAAATTACATTTAGCCAGTGAATAGGCATTAATCGACAGTCTAGCAGTATACAGAACTTTAGCAAATGGATAGTTAGGATAATAATTTACTTAGTTTGTAATATGTCTTTCTTTTATGTAAAACTATTCCAAGACTGGTGACAACTGGTTCTTAAACTACTTTTGTCCAAATGCATCCTTTTTTCTATGCTCATAGCTCTTTTCTATTACATTGGACAACGTGCAAGGGGGGATCCTCCTCTTTCCTCTTTTTTCCTAATAAATACAAGTCAAAGGTAAACCTATAAACGCTAGAGCTGGAGATTGGCCACATTGAAAGTACAAACTACGCTCAGAATGAGTGCTTCCTAAGAGCAGATACCATTTTTACATGGAGGAGAGCGTCGGTGTTCTCAAGAGAAGAGCCTACGGTCTTCACGAGGGATAGTCGAGGAAGTATTCGATGGGATTGAATAAAAAAGGCGGTGATCATCGCGTCCGTGTCGCATATCCCTTCGGTTGGGACGACGGGTTGGCGAGGAAGGGGTCTGGTTTTGTAGGTGGCAGGAGGACGAGAATGATTCTCCCGCCCGACCCCACTCCAATCCCCCACTGGTCGTTAAAATATTTCCGAGAATCGGGAGAGGACATAAAGCGGTCGCTTCGGCGGAAGGAAGAGTTTCAGTGCGGGGGAGGGTCGGCGGCGGCGGGTAGGTGGGGGGACAATCTGGTCGGATTATTGCCCCGGTCCGCGGTGATGAGCCCCGGAATTGGAGGTGGCGGCGCGGGGATGAGAAGGCAGGGCCGGCAACTCTTATATGCGAAATTACCCTCTCAACCCCACACCCACCCTTCCTCATACGCCGTTTCTCACGCACCGACGCCCCACCGGGGCCTCGCTTACTTTCCTCCCCCTAAGCTTCTTCGGCTCCTCTTTCCTTCCTCCCTCATGTAGCCGCTTTCCCTGAAAACTCTCCAGCCCCCATGTTTTACCATCACATCTACATTTAACCCTTCCGCCCACCATATAGGGGGTGTTTGACGGAGGGTGTAAAGACGCCGTGCTAAATCTAGCGGAAAAAGTGCCGGGAGGGCGAAGAACGTGGAAAAGGGAATTGGTTTTTCAATGTTTGATTGTGTGTTGGACTTTTATAAAATTCCATTTTCCGGTTTCTGGATATTGAAAATTTGCCTTAAATTCTATTCATTTTTAGAAGTTTTGCCTGATTTTGTTCTCTAATTTCTCATATAAATTGTGATGAAAATAATGGTGATTAGGAAATCCTATTCATTTTTACACTATAATCGACAATTGCATATCTTCAACGGTTTTGGTTGTGAATTCAGTATGCGTTTGGCTGTTGCGTAAAATTTCATTCATTCCTTTCTATAATTCATGGAGCATCTCCAAATATGGAAATTATTCTCCCTCTTTGCCTGAAATCTAAAGTAACGCTGTTGGAATATCGGTTATATCTTTGAATGAATTATTAATTATAATCTTCAAGTACTCAGAAGTAAGATAGACTCTGGATCGTCCTACTATAGAGAAGGATATTTATCTATCTTTTAAGTTATTGCATTTTGCAAACATGTTTGATTTGAACATCCTAATCAATTATTTGAACTATATACTCTTTAGCAATGCTTATTAGGTGTCATTTTGGAATAATTGATATGACTAGTGATCCACTCAATGGTATCAGGTTAGCCTTGTGAATTCTCATCTTGAGGAGTTAGAAAAACTTCGTATGTTTCACCAAACTTCATCGCTGCCCGACCAGTTTCACCACATATGTTACGTGACACATTCAGGTAGGTAAAATTTTACATGCATGTATGTAAATAAACTGACCGTATCGCAAAAAATTGAGACAAAATATGAAGTTTTTTAAGCTAATTATGTATAAGTGAATTTATGTCATTTAAATTGCGTGCATAAGAAATGTGTAAAACAATTTTGACACACCAATTGGGAACTCTATTCCTTACGCCATTGCTGTGGTTTGTGTGGTACAATTTGGCAGTATCTTGATCAATCTCAAGATTATTATAGAAAATTAAGTGACTGCTGTGGAACGTCGCTTCATAAAAGTGGTTCTTAGTAAATTGCTCATCTTGTCATGCAATGGATATTTATTGCAGGCCGTCTAAAATTTAACTTCGATTTGAACGATCAATTATCGAAAAGGATTACGTATTGATTTTATGATGTAATCACAGAATACCTGAAATTTATCTTCATAATGACCCCCAAATGGTTCTTAAGATGAACTATAAATTTACATGAAATAAATTATTGTATAATTGAATACTCTTGCTCAATTTCATTCATTTCCTTATAGTGATAGGAATGAAACAGTTTGAGTTGACTGAGAAAAGAACCAGTGATTTAAATTTCGGAATTACCTCGGTTTAATTGTAGTCATCAATTATTATAAAGCACTTCTTTCTCTTATCTATTAGAAATTTCTCATCTCTAATTTATATCAAGCGCTGGGCCGCATTAACCTGAGGTCATTCTGAAAGCAATCTACTTTTAGTGCCAGTTGAGCATTTAATTATTATCTCTTATGATTAAATATCAGATGGAGTATTTTTATAATTACGGGGTAATAAATCGTTTGATTAGGTGATTCCGTGTTTCGTTATGGTTGTGGATATTTTCGAGGTCTACATAAGGCGATTGCCTGTGTTCAAAACAACATAGACGAATCCGAGGAACTTTGAGTTCGGAAGTGTAGCTAACTCGCCCCTTTTTCCATGCCCACGCCTCAAACTGCATTAATGTGCATTCGACTCGTAAACCACGTTGGAATATGCGATTAACCATAGGTTAAAACATGATTTCATACAGATTATTGGACAAAGTTGTGTCAAGATGGTTTCTGGACCTAAATGTTTCATTGTAATCACTCTCCAGTCTCTTTAATGGAAACTGCTAGGTTATCTCTTAATTGCCTGAGAAGTTAGCGAGCTGTTCGGAATATATCCAAAATATACCTTTTTAAAGACAATTAATGGGTAATTGCTACTGTAGAACTTGACGGTTATAAATAATTAAATTATGTTTTACGCAGTTGCGTTATTTGTATTTACAAGTGCATGCTGGCTCATCAAACAAACACTTGAATTCCGATCGAAAATAAGATATACAACATGGATATTATCCACTGTATAATCGAGGCGTTACTTTTCGGCATGCCAATGGAATCGATCGACTTAGGTCCTTTCGTAGGCCAGTGGAAGAAGGCATAATTCCGGAAAGCGAATCATGGCTTACGTGGGATGAGGGTACCCCCCTTTCTCGCTCTCTCTCTTCGGGAAATAAGGGCCGCTAACGGGGAAAAATGCTGAAAAGAGGTATTCTCGAGTGGGATATACCTTCCCGGAGACGCTTTAGTCATGAGGATGAGAGCCATTAGCGCGGTTGAGCACCATTTGAAGAGGAATAATTCCGATTCCCTTTTGCATCCCCAGCTTTAAACTTTATATAGTCTTCATTAAAGAAGGCTCGTTAAGCCCATGATAGTGTGTCGTTAAAAGGCGGTCGGGATCATTAGGAGGAAGAGGGCTAAAATTTTTTCTAGCATCCCTCGAAGCTGTTATCAGTTCGTTTTCTTGAAACTTGTTTCTTGAAACTATGTCTCCAAGAGTTTCGCTATGCATTGTCTGTCAACGACCATTCCCTATGTAGTAAAAGATTGTTTCATTCCTGATAATCTAGAGCCGCATAAAATCATATCTCAATTCTCATTAATATCTGTTATTTTATGTTTCAAGAAAGTACGAGGCAGATGATAGTATTTAATATGGCCCCTATTTAATATTTATGGTAGTTCTGATGTTAGCACAGTAATTGAAAATATATGTTCAAGCTACATTTATTGTGTTACACGGTAGTCAATGAAAATGATTTTTATAGCGATGAACATATTTAACTTGTACAATTTAAAAACGTCAGATCTTTCCACTGAATGAAAATACATTCTCTTCAATGACTAAAGAGTACAACGAACCTCATTTTTCTCAAAGTTTTTACTGCACTAAAAACGAGGGATATGCTTAGCATACGAAGAATTTTGCCATCATGCTTATAATACTATTGCTAAACTAAAGTATTTCTCAAATTAATTATTTATCTTTTAAAATTGAGTTGTAACTTCCAATAATAATATTATAATTTGTTTTAGATATTGTTCCCACGCCATTCTGTCCGGATATCTAATAATAAAGTGTCTTAATTTTGAAAAGATTACAAGAGTAAATTATTCCGATTCTTTTGCAGCAGTGCAAACATATCTGGCGGATTCCTTTTCATCTCCCACAATCCGTTTTGGTGAAACATCTCACGGCAGCATCTTGTCGAATCTTTGCTGCAGAGGGCGCGACCGTAAAGCGACTGGGAGATCCGAGCAGGGAGCTGGCGCCAATTATTTTCACGTATGCTAATTGGCAGTATCGAATTCAAGGGCTTTTAATTATTCAAAATCTCGCACTTAAAATGCATGAGGCTTTGTCCACTCTCGGAAATCCCCTTTGATCCTGAGGAAAATCCCTTTAATTAAAATGGTTTCTTTATTTTTTCCCCTCGAGGACGGATAGAGAGGAGGTCGTAGAGGGGAGGCTGCGGCCCTCCTCCCGGGGAACTCCAGTCCTCCTTTTTGTACGTCCTTTTTAATCAAATGCTATTTCTCTCCCTCCCTCTTCCGTATATCCTCCCATTCCCTCACCGTATTTTCTCCTCACTCCGCCCTGCCGTACGATGCTTCCCCGCCTATCGTGTCCCTTTCCGGCTCTCCATTCAATCTCTCTAGATAAGAGATCTTTCTCTCTCTCTTATCCTTGAAACGGCACCGGAGAATCTGTTGCACGACGTGTTTTTTGAAGGAGCGATTCCCCGGCTCCACCCTCCCTGCCGCTCCCATTTCCCGTGTTACAGGAGCATTTTAGGTCGCTCCAGTCGGTAGGAGAGCGGTCTTCGCCCTACATCCTCCCAACTACTCCTCCCCTCCCTCGTACTGCCCCTTTCTCTCATCCTTACACGTTTCCTGTTTTTTTTCCAAATGAACTCTGTTAAGACCAAGGAATTTTTTCGCTACGACGAGACGGAATGTAAAATAAATACTACTGATGTGATGTTGCTTTCGGAAGTCCACTATTTTCTTTCAAATGTCCGCCTATTCCTGTTTGCCTTTAGGTGTATATGCATAAAAGGATGTTTGATAGTTATTTACTTACATCTTTGGACCCTCGCTCCGAGTGTATTTATTCGGTAGAGTGTAATTCTAGAATGATTTACAAGTATAAACCTTTATTCGGATAATTGATACATTTCATTCGGCAATTCAACTCTTGTACCCTGTGGTGTCATCAAATGTCTAAATACTCATGTTTACTTTTAGGAGTTTACACAAAGAAAAAAAATCGAATGAGTTTTCATTGTAGTAGGGTTTAACTTTACGTTATTGGATTATGATTTTTGTAGATCATGTTATTCAGTAATTTAGCTGTTTTAAAATTCAGTGCAACTTGAATAATTGATTTCTGGTCTAAAAATTGCGTTTAAAGAAAATTGTTTTCATCGCAGTCTTATTTTGAAAATTAATTACACCTGGGAAAGAGGGGAAGGTTAATTGAGGCAATAAGGCTTTGATAAAATAATAGAAAACATTTGATAGATAGTTGATACTGATAGTTTTTAAATTCCAATGTAATGCACAAGGAAGAATAAAATTACCATGCATTTCCGCAGAATAGAATTTTTATTGTCATCTAGTTGCGCTCTCGTTTCCAGTCCAGATGATGCTACAGTGTAGCGAAACTATTTTACAGGTAAAATTCTATTCTTTGGAAAAGCTAAGTGATTTGATTCTTCGTTGTCCAATAGAAAAAATCTATTATTCTATTTTTATGAGATTTTCTTGTTCACATTTGTATTCTTTGCAAATGAACCTACTTTGGGTTAACCAAGTATTAATTTGGTGACTTTTCCTACCATTATTTTTATTTTGTGCCCTAGGAAAATTACCTAATGGAGTTATGCATTGAAGTAGACGTATTTGTGCTATCCTAGAACGTGTCCCACATGTATTTTCGCCATATCTAACCATCCATTCCGTTTCTCAACTTCGTCGTTAGGTCTTCTTTTGCCTCAAAGCCCCTTCCTCCACACTTGCCAGTCCACAACCCCTTCATCCCTATTCACAACCATTCTTCCCTTGTGGCCCCCACTCCCCTATCCCCTCTCTCCATTAAATTTAAAATGGAGTCGAGTATATGAGCGTTAAGGAAAGAGGAAGGTGGTAGTCGGGGGCCTGGGGGATGGAATGAAGGAAAAGAGAAGGGGGAGGGAGGAGGAATGGAGGGAGCAACGGGGGCGGGAATATAAAGTGGGGAGGTAGGGATGGGATTTGGAGGGGATGGAGAGTTGGCATCGGGAGAGAGGCGTGGCGAAGGGAACGGTTGCACCCCCTTACCCTTCGTCCCCCTCTGAATTGCTTCTTTAAGTTACGACTCCCTCCGTGCCTCTTCCGCCTTCCTCTTCTCCTCTTCATACTCTCCCCTCCCCCATCTTCTTAATCTCTTTCTCCCTCTTCCTCTCATTACCTCTTTCTCCTCCTCCTCCTCCCACCGCCTCCTTTATCTCTCTCCCTTTCCTACCCAAAACGCTCTTCCCCCTTTATGTCATCCGCGCGTTTAATCGACCATAAACATAAGGATGAGAAGATGGTTGAGCGGGAGAGGGTAGTTTGACGGGGGTGTGTGCGGAGAGGAGGGTTTAGGGTCGGTAAGGGGGGCCAGGGGTAGGAAAAGAGAGAGAGAGAGTTTAGAGGGTTTCGGCCGGATGGGGGTCGGCGAGTCTTCGTGATTTTGAAACTCCAATCGTGCCCATGAGGACAATATAGGCGTTCAGCCGTCCGTGTCCTCGAGAATACTTATCTTTCGCTCCCTCTTGTGACCCGGAGTATGCTTTCCAGCCTCACCGCTTCGAGAGGCGCCTATTTTCCTTCTCAATGTCTCTCCTTGAAGTGATGGCAGGGAGTAACCCTTGTCTTTCGACCTCTCTCTCTTATAGTTTTTTCTCCGACAAGCAAAGAGCCATCCGCCTTAGCGCTCGCGGTTGATCTTCCAGCCGCGCGTCGCGACGCCACCTTCAATTTGAACTCAGCGCCTGCGAACTCCTCTCCGACTCGTTCGCACATTACTTGCTTTCTTGTCCCTGCACCTCGAGTTTTGCGCTACGACCTATACATTCCAGCGTGGGCAATCTTTGTAGAAGCTTTAAGTCAATTGAACAATGTTCCGCTGGTCATGCGGCAAGTCCATCTTCCCGAGTTTTATGATTGAAAATATCGTCGCGTCACGTATTTCCCGGCAAAGTTACAAAGAGGGCACAGTTTCGACGGGACTGAAAATGCATCTTATCCGCTTTATCTCTTCCCACGGAACGTACTTATTAGTTTTCTACGGAAGTGAGTCATAGTATATCAATTTCCTCCCCGTTTCCACCCTTGCCATTTCGAATCTGTCGTAAATTCTTACAAAGAAGCATACTATTTGGTCTATTTCCTTTCCGGTTGGACACAGTCTTGAAACCTAATTTTGGGTTATGGATTTGGTAACTTATTTTCTTCGATAGAAAATTCCTTCCACCCTGCTACATTCTGCCTTTTTTCTCTTGTTTCGCATTCATTCATTCCTTAATGCATACTCTTTTGTTCCCAAGTGCTCTCAATTTCCTTGACTTGAGAATCTCTTCGACCATGTTTGACAACGAATTTCTCGGTCTATTTCTTTCTTTGAAGCCATAAGACCCATATAAATAGTTTCCTCAAAGCTCTGTAAGTCTCCATGGAGACTCCTTCGTAAAAATTTTATGAGCAATATAATTGTAAGGGAATACAAGAGCTGAGAGACGATTATTATTGCAAACCTGTCTGTCCTTTTCTATCAATCTGATGGTTTGATTCTTCCCGTCCTCTCAAAATGACCCAACCAGTGAAGGGCCCTTCAGTTATATTCCTTCATTATATGAGTAAAAATTCCTCAACTAACCTTCATTACACTCTTTCCCCTCCTGCGTTTTTTTTAACAAAGCGTGTGCGTCATGTTTGTTTGCCTATCATCAAGTAGGTTGCAGTTTCCTTTGAACCCTTATTTTAAGCCTATTTCTATATATTAGCTTAGGAGAGGATGTCAGTTTATGCACTTAGACGTTGAATAAAAATATATCTCCAAATCTTCATCTACGAGATTAGATCTCAAATATAGAATTTCGTTTTCCTTTCCTTTAAAATACAATAAAGTAATTCTTCTTGTATTTTTTGTGTCTGTCAACGGCAACGGATGGATGTCGTAATAAGCCTTCTTCATTTAGAAACCTCATGATTTTAATGTGATGAAAGGCGTTCTGTTTCCCTTGACCAATTTCTTCACTTTTCTTTCCAGCGCCCTCTTTATCTTATGTTCACCGTAATTTTAACGATCCATATTCAACTCAAGAGGGCGTATAAACGCCCCCGCAACAATGAAATGACTTTTTATTTAATGCTGTGACTCTACGTGGCTCGGTGGAACACCTGTATTCGTTTAAACGGAGGCATTTCCAAGAGAGTAGCAAAACAGGGTTTAAAATCACCAGCATCGCTCGACACCCATGTCTCCATTTTTATCACCACCGCTCGTAAGAGCGTCCCTGGAAATCGAGGAGATTTCCGTGGAGTTTTCCAGAAAAGATATCACCGAAGTCACAGCAGGTGTGAGCATTCAGTTACCTGGCTTGGAGACACGAGTGGGCCGAGCAGTGTAATGGCTGCAGCGGGGATTTTCACGCAAAAGCATATTTTTTTTTCCCGGAAGACTTTTACGATCTCAGTCCCGGAATGAAGTCCACCATGGGCCTATGAATTCTCGCATCTAAACAGTTCTCCCCCGTTTTTATAAAAGTTCCCATTTCTGGCACTCTGGCTTCATTTCATCCATAAATCTTTGAGTTTCGTGCGGCCCCCCTACCCTCAGGAGGTGAAAGTAAATCCTGCACGTTCTTCTGGATTTACTTCCTTTTTTATTGCGGTTAAATTACCCACTCGACAGAGTCCATCGTGTTTGTGTACATTCTGACGACACAGTTTTTTTCCGGCTCAATCGTGGAGTTTTTATCTTTACGTTTCATCCAGGCTTTAATCTTGGAGGAATTAATTAACTGCGGTCGTAAAATGAGTAACGGTCCCAACTCACACAAGCGCCCGAGCATTTGTTTTTAAGGGCTTCGTAGGTGTGACCCTGGACTCGCCCTTGTTTTGTATTTTAGTTTTTTAGCGTTTAAAGGCATACCCTTTTCATAGTAAGCCGCATTGCCACCCCTCTTCCAGCAGCATGTTGTCTAATGTGCGAATAGGAAGTAATCATATTGTTAGAAATCGGACGCAAAGAAGTGGGGCTTAAATGACAACCCTATTGATAGAATCTTCCGTGAAAGTAACGCATCCACTTCGAGTCTTTATTGACTTTCATCGTCAAATATTGGCTTTAATTTTTATAGAATTATAATGCTTATCAAGATGTCGTAGGAGGTGTAAGAAGGAAGAATTTCGGGGGAACCTATTAGAGAAAGAAAGAAAGTAGCCGCAGAAGTTACGATGAGATGAAGTGATAAATAATTTGGGTCAAAGAAAGAGGTAGTTTTTACGACGCCTAGAAGAAGAAAGTCGTCATAAACCGTGCTAAACCTACCTTAAAATAGATGTTTTTTCTAGGTATTTTACCTTTATTAATTAAAGTTTTTGGACGGTCCTTAACGTCTTTTTACTTCTATAAGTATAGCCAGAACTCCCTACTTGACGCTGCATTGTTAAATATATGTGGAATAGATGGAGAAAAATCTGTTAGCATACTTTCAAATTCATCCTATTACAATTAAATATATAAATATTTCCTGAGTTACCTACATTCCTAATTATTTACCTCTTTTCGATATTTTGTATTTTCACACTTTACGAAGAAGGTACTCGGCAAAATCCAAATCTCATAAAAGATTATGGGAATTCGGATTGGGAACCAAACATAGTAGGAAAGGAACTTACAGATTCAGCGAAGTTAGATTTTTTTCTGCCCAATTTGTGGGATATTCCATTAGAATTTGTAGTAAATATGAAATCCTCAAGCTTAAGTCAAAATGCCCAATGACTTCGAATCACTACGTGCAAAGTTCATTTTCCATTCTTTTCAACGATAAAAATAATGGAAATAAATGAAAATGAAAAAGTGCGAAAACTCTAAAATTAGTCATACATATTCCATTAATGTTATTTAATTGTATAACTAATGATAGTGTAATACAATATTTAGATGAATTACTTTGCAAATATCTTCATTTCTACTCCTATTAGTAAACTATAATATTTCTATTCCAGGTAAGGAATGCTCCATGATGAGTTACATCATCTTGCGTAAGTTTATAAACCAGCGGAACTGAACATGCAATACGTGTGAATGGTAAGTGATATATTTTTTCAATACATAATCTCTACTTTTTATTTATAAAGCGGGTATCACTGTACTCACGCTATCTTCATCTGCATACCAGTTGACCCACTTATGATAGCTAATCTTTTTAGAAATATTTTTTTTGATAAATAAACTAAGACTACGACTTACTCCGACCACATTCAGACTGTAAAAAATAAAACAATGTCCCTATTAGGCCTTCTATACCCCTTCACAGAAATTGAAGGTCCAATAGCACTCCATTCGTACTTCTCAACAGCTGTCCTCCCCATAGTATCATATTGCTCCCCAATTTGGTCCACCTCATCCCCAACTAATCTTAAATCCCTCAATTGCATCTCTCACTTCTTCGCCAAAATAGTCAAACACCGAGTCCCACATTTCCGCAATATGTCCTCAAATGCTATTCTGTCTTCCTTATCCATTTCTAGTCCCCAAAATCCACATACTTAAAGGTGATTTAAAACTCCTCCACAACACCCTAAACTCGACTATTGATTGCCCTGAACTGCTCTCTCTCTCAAGGATCTCAGTTTTTCCCGGCGTATTGTATTCAGGAAGTTCTCTCGGGTTTCCCACCGGGTCAGCGTGGTGTGCACCGACGTTTCGACGGCTAACTCTGCCATCGTCTTCAGGGTGAAGTGTCACTTCAAGTCACTTCACCCTGAAGACGATGGCAGCGTTAGCCGTCGAAACGTCGGTGCACACCACGCTGACCCGGTGGGAAACCCGAGAGAACTTCCTGAATGCTCTCTCTCTCTCTTCAACCTCAGGATACCAACTCGATCCATCCGCACCCACTCCTTACTCCATCTGCCTATTCCTAGGATATCTCTCACTGAGCGCTCACCTTTATTTCGCCTCTCCTCCCTTCTAAATTCACTCCCTCACACTGTCCATCCCTTTTATTTATCATGTAACAATTTCACCACCCAATATTTATCCCACCTGTCAACAATTTAAATATTTCCTCTGTCCATGTTCGGTTCTCGTTGTTTATTGCTATGCTGTTATTGTTTTTTGTTCTCTTTTATCTTTTTGTTATATTTTTCACTGTAAATTGGCGCTACTGCTGTATGTGAATATTGTTTTAAAATAAATAAACAAGTAACTTGTACAAGTATGCGCATAGGTAGAACGATAGATTCGAGTTTGCTTTTAATTATAGTATCTTTTTCCTTCGCCAAATGTATTCTGAACTATCTTCCGAATTAGGTTGAATCCAATATTCCTGCCGTATGCAGAAGAGAGGAGTTAACTTGATTTCGTTAATTATCTAAGAACACATTCGCTCTTTGGGTCTATGAGGTGCAATACTTGTGCCAGTGAACACGGCCGTTGTTTTTACTAGATAGAAAAACAACCGCCACCTAATGAAAACATATAGAAGCCATCTGGGAAGGCAAGTGTTCTTTTAAAGGATCTCATTCTTTAAACAATACGGAAAGAGGAGAATAACTGTTATGTTCTGCATTTCGTATTATCTTGGGATCACCATTTTGCATTGAAATGTTAGCCAATATTCGCGTATTAGCGGACATTAAAAGGTTTGCATTAAATGTATCGGGAACAGTTTCGCAAAAACATATTTATTTCAGCTGCAGCTACAGTGCTTCAAAATTCTCTAAAGTACATCCTTTTAGCGTCGACACACTTTTGGCATCGGATTTTCCACGACTCGAAGGCTCCCTGGTAGATGGATTTTGGAAGATTCTTTAGGGTACGTGTCCAAGCTTCTTTGTCGGCACATAGGATCACATGGTGATGTCCTTTGCAAGTGGATTTCACTTTTGGGAATAGGAAATAGTCTTCTGGTGCCAAGTCGGGACCGTAGAGTGTTGGGAAATCTTCGCGATACGTTGCAGAAGGTCTTCCGAAGCAGACACTTGACTCTGCTCTTTGTCATCCGTCAAGACCTTCGGGACGAGTAGAGCCCAGATCTTTCACATCGCCAAATTTTCAGTGAAAATGGTTTGCACGGCTACCTTATCAGTGCCAAAATGATCTGCAATCATGCACTTACCTAATTGACGGCCTGAATTCAGTATTTCACGCACACGTCATCTGTTCTTGATGTCGAAGATAGTCCAGTGCGGATCTCGTCCTTCACATTCTCTCAACCATCTTTGAAGAACTTGTGCCACTTAAAACAGCAGTTTGTGGCGTTCTTTCATCCTTGATAACTTAGCGAATCATGCTCAACGTTTCTGTATCCGATTTCCCCAGTCCGGCACAACATTTGATGGCGTATCGCTGTTCAATCGTTCGCTGCATTTTGTGCTTGCACCGAGTCACTCGACAGGGGTTCACTAAAAATACGGTCTAGCCTGAACGAACACTTGCTAGTGATTGGCGCTTGGCGCGTGTTGATGGCCAGACGCCCCACCACCGTGCTTATGCGGTGCGACGTACAGTTACATCAGGAAAAATTGTTCCCGATACTTTTTATGCGCACCTTGTATACAAGATATGGTAGATTAATTCATCTTGTCAGGCCCCCACACAATATGGCAAGTTGAAACCACGTCGATAAAAACTAGAGACAAAGTCTTTGACACCGATAAGTTTATATACGTATTCTTTCTTCATTTTCAAAACTTAAAACCCAAGCAAAGTCGAGTTTTAAAATCCATAAACATACTTGAAAAACTTGATCATTTTTTCATATCATTGGTTCTTCTTTTAAATACATCTGACTGATCCAAAATTGAAATATTAACATCTGATGTACCAACAGTCTGTAGTTGTACATTCTGGTAGATATGGCGAATTGCGCTGTTTTATATGAACATGGTCCCAGGCCGTTTGTAAAAAGTGTTGGAGCATACTCCATTTTCAGCGCATTCTCGCCTGTATAGAAAAGTATACAGGTTCAAGTACATTTCTCCTTGGAGAAGAGTTTCCATTACCCTCGCCGATATCCTCTCTCTCGTGTTGTACCCTCCTACCAGGATTATCTGAATACTATCCCAGTATTTGGCCCTTGACTTATGTATTTTTTCCACACATTTGTTTGGTTGCAATTTGATTTTTGCTGGTTCGTTATGAAAGTAGTGATTCCCAGTATCTGGAAGAAGCTTGGACTCCGCATGCCGCCTGTGATTGGTAGTTTGAATGTTACTAGAGTGTAGTAAGGTGAAACTGCTTGTCTCTGACTTTCCGGGTTTTCTATCCTCATTGGTTGTCTTTGGGTGACGACAGTTTCGCTCGCCAACTTGCCTGCGTCTTCAGGTCAGGTCCTTCGACCTGATCTGAAGATGCAGGCAGAATGGCCAGCGAAACTCTCGTCACCCAAAGACAACCAACGTGGATGGAGAATCCGGAAATGCTGGGACATGTGCGTAGAAAGGTTATTTGGAAGCTCACAATTCGGCATAACTCTTGCTGCTTCGAAGTCGGCGGGTGAATGGGGTAGCCACGCTTAGCTCTGTCCACCTTCAGCTATAAATTCTATTCTATGGGAGGTGTATTGAATATAAAGAACAGGAATGTTTAGGGCTATTGAAAGTAAATTTTTGATACAAATTTATTAACTAGAAAGGATATGCGACAAATCCCCGCGACTTGGCTCTTGAAATCTGTTTTTAATCCGTGTGTGGCGTTTATTATGATGCTCCAAGCACCTAACACCATAAGCATAACAGTTGCAGGCTTAACTTTGTGCAATTCTTCATGATATGGATGTAAAAAGAAACTTTGCACTTCCACATAAAGATTTAATACTTCACACGACCATAGTTTCGATGCTGCGGATCATTATCAGGTGCCTGTTGATGATGCGGAGCATCAAAACCATGGTCGTGTGAAATGTTAACTCTCTATGTGGAAGTGCAAAGTTTCTTTGTCTACCCTCACCTAAAACCATGAATGAAAGTCATCCTGAAGAAGTTCCTTACATTCAATCCAATTCTTTACCCTCCGTGATGCGAACTGACAATATAAGACTGTACTGTGAGAGTATACCGCAGGGGCAGGCGAGGGAATGAGGGAGGACGTGAATCTAGATGGAAAAGGGGCTAGATATGCCAGTCAGGACCGAGGAGGTCAGACGTGGGGGTCGTCGCCCCTCCCGCTTCCCCGCAGCAGGCCCATTGCCCACTGACCCGTCATTCGCCTTTCGCATAAATGTCTCCCTGTCTTGAGCGGGGAAGAGAAGCGGGTCGGAGGGAGGGGACGAACGAGCGAGGGCGGGAAGGGGGGTAGGAGCCAGGGTCTCCCATCCCCTAGAGTGGCCCGGGAGTGGAGGTATGGGCAAGGGCGTTGAGCGAGACGAGTTTGCGGAAAAGTGGTGCGCAACCGAGTGAAATTTCCCGCAATGATCCACGAATTCTCCTTCCCCCCACAGCCCGAAGGCATCGCTTAAAGTGACTCAAAAGGCTCTCCAATTAAAGGCGGAACCGTAGAACGTGTCGCTTCCTTTAAAAGTTGTCCGTTTGTGTTACAAAGTAAAATTACAAATTTAACGAACAACGTGCGTCAAGATGGTCTGTAAAATTTTTGCAACCCAAGCACCTCACTGTTTGGTATGGTCATGATGTTGAAAATTATAAAGAAAGAGTACATTGCACTACTGTGTATCCTTCTCTCTAATATTTGTGTGTTTATTCTTGGAAAATGCCGAGTTTTACCTTAAATTTGAAGTTAGAGCGAAATAAATAATGAACAATGGTGAGTGAATAGAGTTAAAAAGAAATATGGCCTAAGTTATCAATGAATGAAAACTTCACTCATCAGCAACCTAGGGCCAAAATAAATTCGTGAGGCCGGAGATATTCGAAAAATATATGATTTTCATATCGATAAAATGGATCCGTAAGAGATCCCTTTTCAATAATTAATATTTTTAATCATCGGCATTAAAAGCCGAATGGCGATAAGATTCGTAATTAACAGGCTATGTCTCGAGGGATTGGAAAATTAGTCATTTTTCTTGGTTTTACTGCGATAATATTGATATTTTCTCATCTTAAATCATATTCCATGTATTTGAAATCCGATTTTCGAAATAATACGCTTTTGAAAAAAGTTTTAGCCATGATAGCGGAAGAAAGAAGATTTTTGGGAGAAATTCGACGAAAGTGGTACTAGTAGAAGTACCTATTGAAGTAGGAATTGAATGCTGAAGACTGTTATAGAGGGGAGAATTCTGGGAAAGCGAGGGAAATGGAGGAAATGCATATGCATTATGAATGGAATTAAAGGAGGTAGGTAGTATGCACAGCTAGCATTCGAGTTATTTTTATATTTAGCATGGGGTTTTAGAATGTATTCCGTCATGTCATTTAGAGGCTTAGGATTGCAGTAGATTGCAGTCCTAGTGTCTATTATGAATCTACCCTAAGCCGGTCTAATACTGACAATAATGATGGTACATTATATCAAAATAGATTAAGATAACATGTTGATAGATGTGGAAAATGTTGGTTTACTGGGTGAAAAGACGAAAAACAATCTTCATCAAAGTTAGGTGTGGTGAGGAAGTGCCTCAGAGCCCATCTCAAACTCATAATCCGTAGACTGCCTATGATAATTATTGTATCATTAGTGAATTATGTTTTTTTCATATCTTGAAAAAAATCTTTATACTACAGCTCACGGTTTAATACTTAGAATGAATTTAATTTTAATGATCAGCACTTTCTCTGTTACTATCAATTTATAACATTTCCTTGGCACGTCTCATTGAGCAGAGCTTCAAGTAGATAAACCAGGGTTTAACATATAAGGCGATGAAATGTCGATATCCGTCTAAGATAGATTTGACAGCTAGCTCGTGCTTAGAGGAAGGAATTCGAGTCATTACGACGGTGCCCGATGTTTATTTCCCATCCTACCCGCTCCTTCCTACTATATATCTCCGTCAAGGTAAGGTGGCACGTGAAAGGATGGAAGGGGGAAGGATTCTCGTTTTGTGGAAGAAAACCGAGGCATGACAGGGGATGCGAACAGCCTTAGGATCCAGGGGCCGGCCAATAGAATTAGAGACCTCGGAATGGGCAGCAAAAGAGCAGACGTCGGTAGCTCGGGTAGGTGAATAAATGGAACTTGGCCGTTACACAGAATCAATCATCTGGCTGTGGAACTAGAAACATGTACGAATATATGCTCCATTCGCGTTGGATCTGGATGGACATCAAAGAAAACCTCGTTATTTAAAATGTACCACGGTATTCAAAATGAATTCAGGAGGTTTCGTCGCGTCGCCAAGATCTTCGCAAGCAGACACTCGACTCTGCTCTAGGTCATCAAAAACCTTTGAGACAAGTGGAGTACAGATCTTTCGCATCGACAAATTTTCAGTGACAATGGTGTGCACTGTCGTCTTAGCAATGCCGATACTATCTGCGATCATGCGCACACTTAACCCACGGTCTGAATTCAGCACTTCACGCACACGTCAGGAAAAGATTGCTACCGAAGCTTTTTATACAAACATTACATGTATATAATGTGAAGCTCACACATCAGGGTAGGGAGGCCAGTTCCTTTCTCTGTACCGGTTATGGTTTCCCAGGAAGATCTGGTACCCGAAAAATCACATAACTTGGGTGGAGCTGCAGGTGCCCAGAGAGGCTTGCCCGGAATCGAACCAAGTAGTCCAACGCTCTAACCCTGGACTACCGCGACCCACATATATATGTGTGTGTACACACTTATATAGGCTTATGATTATCTTCGAATTACATCAATTTATAGGCAAAAGCTCACTTTCGTCTGTTTAATAAAAATTGTTTCACAGTTAATTTATTCGAAATCCCATTTTTTTAGCTTTCGTTATGGCTTCAATAAGGTTATTACGGTTTCCGTTTATCTTTTACAGAAAATATAGTAGGCGTTCTTGATATACCGACAAGAATTTTGCATATTGATATGGTATGCGGTTTGTTAAATTATAAAGGATAAATATCCAAGTGTTAGGTTGTAAAAATCGTTTAAATCCCTTATTTTTATATAAACTTTGCCAAGAGGTAAACCAGTTTTGACTTGATAATTTCCTGAGCGTAGCTTTGTCTTCTTTGCAAGTCCGCGTGTATAACCTGGCTTTATGAAAACGCTTCTCACATAATTCTCTAGATTAATCCCTCTGGAATAATAATATAACAACAAACACACCCCATTATTTTTATGTACATATCTCCGAAGAATGATTGTTTTATATAAATGATTACTGATGTTAATTCATTAATGAATTCATCTCCTCATCCCCATACCCCATTTACAGGCTGTAATACGATGCATCCCTGACCCCAAACTTAGCATTTCAGTCATTCGGCAAACGAATGGAATAATTCAGGACAATTAAATAGCGAGGGGCATTTCCGAAAGTGGACGAGGAGTAAGTCATCAGAAGGACGACAGGTGGGACAGGAATGCTGAATGAGATTGGACGGTGAGCCCCGCACTTTCCCCGTTCTTCGTCCTGCAGCGGGGTGCCCACATGGTGATGGATTTGGTGGCAGAAATGGGGATTGAGCGGAGACAATGGGGATGGGACAGGGGAGCGAAGGAAATTTCCGAAACAGAAAGACATCTCAAAGATTCACTTTTCATGCCAAGGAAAGCATCCCCACCGAACAATGAGTCTTAAGGGGACGCATGGCTGGGAGACGGGGGAAGAGGGTTGACGTCTTCGGAGTCTGAGGAATGAGAAGTTTTGAGGGAGGGGAGGACGAAAAAAATGAAGGGAATCATTTTTATTTTCTAAACTTCAGAAAACTCCTCTTAGGAGGGAGTAAGAACCCTCTTTTGTCGTTTCATTTCCCCTCCCTCCGTCTCCCCGACATTCCTTTCTTTTTCAACCCTCATTCCCTCCATCCCTCACCCTCTTGGCCAGAAGTCGCAACTTCCATCCCCTCACCTTCTGTGCGACTCATAATTCCCTGCCCTATAGTCTCCGCCACCACCCCCTGACGTTCCTTCTATCCCTCCTCCCCCACCTTCCAAATCCTTGCTGCGCCAACCCCACCGTTTCCTGATTCCTCTAAATCCTCGGACGGTCCAACCCCTCCCACGTCCCTCCTTTTTTTATTCCATACTCACGCCCTCATACTTCTGTCTTATTCATCTCGTAAACCTTCCTTCTTCTTATGCTCCTCTTTGAGAGTCATTCCTTTATTCAGATGTCCTTATTTTCTTAAACAGCCTTTTTTCTTAAACTGCCATTTGAGAGGAAACTTTTTTCCCTCCCTCTTTCATCCCCATATCTGTCAACTTTCTTTTTTTGCATGACTAACTCCCTCATCCTCCTTATTTTCGTCTTTCCTTCTTCTCTGGTATAGCTCCGGCTCTCTCCCCGCCCCGACCTCCCGTCGACCGTCCTAGGTGCTTCTTCCCCATCACTTGACCTTGTAACCCCTTTTGGATTCCGGTTTTATGAGGTTTCCCTCATTCCTCGCGCTTTACTTCATTTTGCTTTTCGAAGTCTTCTGATATTTCTTTATCTCCCCTGTCACCGTTCTTTCCTTTCTCCCGTATTTCATTCCGTTGGTTGCTCGTATACCTTTTATATAGAGAGATATATGCGTCCCTTTTCGTGGAATGGATAGATTTATGCTGGGATTTCTTGATCCGAATGGTCGGCGGTTTACGACTTATTTGAATCAAATTATGGCCGTAACTCCGAACGACCTCGAGGATAAATTCTCTCTCTGCTGCTGGAAACATTTAAGTTGGTTCTCATGGCGTTCGGTTTTATTTCTTTAAAATTTGGAATGATTCCAGAGGCTTTCTGACTTTGTTATGACATTGTTACAATTTCATTCGTTCATAAGCCTACGTGATATTAAAAGCGATAGCCTTAAGAATACCTCGTATGTATGCCTACTTCACAACTTCAACGATCACTGTAATATTTCTTCCAGTTCTATCTGGTGGCAATTCTTGTGTGCGTGGGTGTCTTTAGTGGAAAACATATAAGTGCGCTAAAATTTTGGAACAGCGTTCCATTGTTCTTACTGTCGCCAACAGTGATTGCAATGGTTTGAAGATTGGCTCACCATTGGCAGCACGATGCCAGAACGCAGCAAAAGCTCAAGCATGGCGACTCCACTTGCAATATGCACCATACATCTTCATTTACGTAAATACCCTGCGATCCGCCAAATATGTATGTGGCAGGAGGTGTAAGCACCAGGTGGGAAGGGTAAGTGATCAGTGAGGATATGAGAGAGGCAGGGAAAAGTATTCAGTAAAAAAAAAGTCAAATAACGTGCATGTTTGTAAATACTAGTATGCTCGAGGAAGACTTAATTCAAAACAAGTGTTGACTCACCCAATAAATTAGTTTTTTATACGAAAATAGGAAATTACAATGAACCACTACCACTTACACGACAGACCTCTACCATAACACGAGTGGTTATGCAGAATTGGAAAGGAAGAAGGGAAAATTCTACTCTTTCATGAACATACCTATGGTCTCCGCCTCTAAAAGTCACCAAATAGAAACACGTTCTCTCATTCGATAATTGTACAGAAAAAAGTGAAATATATCCCTCATTCTTTTATTGTGTATTCAATAATTAAAATATATCGAAATTCATCGACGAATGAAAGTTCAAGATGCACGTAAGCATCTCCTATAGTGTTGTGTTGAATAAGGACTTCATAAGAATCTTTACATCCGTAGCAGAGTCTCCTAGGCCAGGCCAGGAAATACAAGTAGTGACGTCAGAGACCTTTTCAATAATTAAATTAATGTTTTTTCTAGAGGTATCTGTGAGCTTTCTAAGCGCTTTCATACTTTAGTTCTACGCTATTAAGACTACATATGGAAATCATATACTCAAATAAAGTACCTTTAGTATGCAAGAAATTTCGAGTTATAAAATTTTATAAGACTTTCATTTTGCTCTCATCTTTATATGAAGAACTTGTACGAATGTGCCATGGCGTCATCAATTTACTGTTAGGGTCTTACTTGAACATTTTACTGTGCCATCTAAAATTAAGTAGCGTTAATTTCTTTGAGAGTTTATCTTCGAATATCGAATTAAAGAACGAAGATGAATGTATATTTAAATTGAAATTTACGATGGAGCTAGGCCGATAAAAGTAATGCTCACCTTGTTGCGGAAGATGTTTTATGGAGAGAGCACCGCTATCTGAAGTCTCGGTAAAATTCCCTTAGCTCTTCACTGGATTTAGATGGCGTTTAATCACCCCCTGAAAGTATTTCACATTCGATTTACATGTGAATATATAATTATTTTGAACAGCTATCATTACTCCTTCATTTTTACGTCAAGTTACTGACGTAATTTAGGGATTTTTCTTTAAGTAATTAAACATTTAAGGTTATATTTTTTGTCAAAAGTTCCTCATAAGTGTGTTCCCAAAGAAATTATCTTATCGTTGGGTGGAACGAGTGTTTCTAGTAGAGTTCGTCTGCATAATATGTGTCAAAAAAGTATTCTGGTCATTAAATCAGCATGAATCATGCCTGTCCCAGAAATTATTGCAATAATGATGAGTTCTCTTTAGTCATTCATTGAAAAAAATGTTAATGTTTTACCAGTGGAGTACCGATCAAGGCAAGCTTTTGATGGACTCAAGATCTAGGCACTTCCACTCTTCAAAGATTATAACTCCATAGGTACTGCACTGGCTCTTCAATTAATAGTTGCAATCTTTTGATTGACTAGCTGCATGAAGTTTGAACTTCCGCAAATGAAAAAATTAAATTCCTCCTTCCAACCCTTCCCATTCCTGTTTAACCATTTTCTTCACATATTCGTTGAACAGCATGGGTAATTATGGAAAACATTTTTAGCCTTCTCCCTGTCATTACTCATCCTTATTCTCCATCCTCTGATTCTCTTGATGCAGCTTAAGACATGCATTGATTAAGGATTACTTAGCTATCCCTCCAATCTACTCCTATCTTATGCAATACGCCCATTAATTATGCTAAGTGCACTCTGTCAAACGTCTTCTCTATATTCGCGGAGCATATCAATTTATCCTAATCCTTTTGGGGTGCATTTTTTCTTTCGTATTATTTGGTTTTTTTATAAACGTAATCGAACTAATTGCGCAGATAGGTGTAATATGATATGCTTGTTCTTCAGATAAGCAGTCGTGAAATTCCACGGAGACTAATGCATGAAAAATTTTCCCCCTCAATTTAATGCGCACAAAACCATTTCAATTATATGGAATTCAAAATACTGGGAAATCTGGGTCGTTTGGCATGGAGCTATTTACGTTAAATAGAGGATATGGCTTAATCGAATAGTTTCGTCGACCAATACACGTCTGACAGGGAAGTGTGAGGTTTAAGACGCGAAATTAGCAGCATTGCTTGTCTTAGCGGTTTTTCAAATGCTGGCAATCGCCGACGGTAAAGTATGGTGTAATGTGTGCAATCGTCGATTCGCCGATTTCCTCGGTCACGACGATATAACCGTGTTTGTCTCGCGCCCTTCATTTATTCCATTCTCTCTTCCCGATTTCGTGTGTATAGTATTTCTAGGCGTTTCCTCGCTCGAAATATTAAGTAGGCCCTGGAACGCTCTTGCTTTCCGTCCTCGCTTTCCCTACAGTGTTGACCCACTTGAAGAATCGAAAAAAATACGTGTAAATAATAATAATATCGGTCCTCTTTTGTTAGCTTCCTGCTTAACTCTTTTTCCTCTCGTATCGGTGCTCTCCTTTCACAGCATTTATTCCCCCGAACTCTGCACGTTTCCAGCTGCTCGTTAACTGCATCGGATGCCAACTCGTCCGG
>CM073773.1:92737718-92760218 GCA_037158775.1 Hetaerina titia | reverse complement strand
GACCTTGTCGTTTCCAGTTTTTCATATTTACGTGCATTCTCAAGAGAATTATTTACAACTTCTCATTACTCGTAATCGTTGAGAGATACGTGAAATCTAGATAGTAAGTCAGAATCTCGGAGCCTATAAATATTATTTTTCATTTGTCCTGAGTTGAACATATTTTACGAAATTAATTTTATTTGTAAACAACGTGCTGGTTTTTACCGAAGATTGGGCATTATTCAAGGTAAATCTGAAAGATTTGCATCCTACTAAATTTTCAAATTTTTTTTGGCTTGAAGAGAATTGGTTAATCCTGTATTATCGCTATCGATATCGCTCCGATGGAACCGCGGGTCATTCAGAACTGAGTAAAACGTGCCGTTTGCAAAATGAGACGTGGGAAAGAAATCTTCGAAGCGAACGCTTATGATCACGCGGGCTTTAAGGAGTGACTCTCATGTCAGGGCATTTGTTCTACGCGCTTTCATTGCTGTGATCCCTCGTTTCGGGTGGATTTTCCTCTGAGAACATCGAAGAAGTTGAAAACGGGCGTTTTTGGTTTGAGATGTACCCGCATGCCCTCTTAAAAGGGTGCATTTGTTTTTATTTAGCCTCCTTAGTCGCACGCCCCTTCCCTCCCGCCCCTCCTTATTCCAGAAGCAAGGGGAGATAAAGAGTGGGGACTCATATTTTTCACATTTGATGCCTCCCATAAATCCACACGCCTGTAAACAGGATATTACGTCTTGAGGAAGCGAAAAGGGGCGGAGCGGAGTGGTCTGGTGGGGCAAAGGATGGTTGAGGAGTCTAGGGAACTCCTACGACGATATAGCCTCACCACTCTGCACACTCCCGCCTATTACTTTAAGGCGCCCCATCCTTCCTCCTTCTCCCAATTCCCTCGACTCTTCGGACCCAAACCTCCTCATCCTTTCCGTCCACCTGCCCCTCGCCTGCGACTGAAACTCTCAAAACTCCCCTCTACATCTTCCTGTGGTTCTTTCATCCTCACCCATTTCCCCCTTATGCTTACTTTCTTTCTCCTATCTCCCCATGTCTTCGTTGTACTCATCAAGACTAGTGGCTCACAGCGGTGAACTTAAGTCTTCCGCGAAGTTTCAACTGTCGTCCTCCACTTCCCTCCCTCTTATGCCCAAGTCCATCCTAACTCATTCCGTCCCTTGTTGCTGTAGAAGTACCCAGAATCTTGTGTGCACGTCCTGTTTTTCTGGGTAAGTAATGTGGCTTTTGATCTATCATTTTCTTTGATCAATTTCACTAAAATACAGCCTAGTTTTTAAAATTTCTTCCAAAAGCAAATCGAGTGTCACTTAAAACCCCGAGAACCAGCTTTTTGATCCGCCATCCGTTCTTATTCGTAACTTGGTATAAAAATGATAAATTAAATTTGAATAATTATCCTCAGCAATTGCCTGTTCAATGTGTATACACCAAATGAGTTATAGATGCTAATGATTAAAACACGATCACTTTCGTGCCGTTTGATTGTTCTCTAGCCCGCAGTGATTTCTGCCGAGAGCCAGTGGTCGGAAAAAA
The DNA here is from genome assembly GCA_037158775.1 of Hetaerina titia. NCBI lineage: Eukaryota > Metazoa > Arthropoda > Insecta > Odonata > Calopterygidae > Hetaerina > Hetaerina titia. Next base: position 92,758,676 of record CM073773.1, on the reverse strand, counting down.
TGTCCTTTTTAATTTCTCAGCTCTACTTGATTCGGTGGGTAGTGTTTAGAATGCCATTCAGAAAACTCCCGAACATAGGTCACCCCTCTCCTTCCCGCTCAGATGATCTTTTGTACTAACCATCTTCAATCTCATATTGACTCCATTTTAATTAGTTAATTTTGCTACCCTTAAGATTTTCTCGTAACCATTTGAAATTATTTTTATCCATACATATCCATGTATGTCTTATTGTCGTCTGATAACCTTATATTTTCAATATAGATATAAAGGGCAGTCAAATGAAAATCAAACACCCGTCATAAAACACACATAAAGCCCGCGCGAAATTTGGCAACTCTGTTGTTACGCATCGATACTGCCATCGCTATGGTAGTAGAACTGCATAGTGATTGCAGCTGTTGGGCTGTTCCCGTGTTGGTGCGCGGACTAGTGTGTTCGTCCGCTAGGTTTTCATTTGATTGGCCCTCATAGTCGGATCTCAGTAAAATTAGCGTACAAGGCGGTAATATGCGCTTTAGAATTATTTTTCGCTTCCATTTTACAAGGACGTGTATTCCAGTGACCAGGGGCTACAAACCGGATGACCTGCGTTCGATTCTAAGCCTCAGGACACTCCTAGTTTCGGCCAGGCTGAGTGAATATTCGGGTACCGGATCTTTCTGGATAACCGTAGACGGCACAGAGAAAGGAACAATTTCCATAACCAGATGTGTGATTTTCATGTCGACAGGAGCTTTGGTTTCAGGTGAAATGTCTCTTTGCCTAGAAAACCAGCCTTTGGGCTGATTACTTTGCTCCGTTTTTACTAGTATATTTCAAATTTTTTCCATTCCTGTTATCCAAATTATATTCCTGATCCAAAATAAATTCTCCACTTATTATTTTTTGTGTCCCTGTTTTTCCGCCGTAATATTTCTTTTTCTGTGTGATTTTTATGGTACTCTGACGGCTTAACTCATATCACGTCACTTCATCTAACTCGGTAAACTCGTAGTACGACATCGCACCATATATTCAGTAGACGGGTTTATAACCCGTGAAATGCCGCTAGAGGACGTTATTTAAGGATTTGTAAATACCTTTGCTCGTTGTTGGCTCGTATTGCCCACAACTTCTCTTTTCAAGTAAATAAAGTACAGTAAAATTTTATTTTCTTCCTCTGGATGAATTGTGACTATTCTCATACAGATGCACTCCATTATCATTAATGTAAATTATTATTAAAAAGTTTAGTTTTTTGAGCTTAATTTAAGATTTCATAAGTTATATCATTCTAATTTTATCCTTGATTTTGCACAAAATTACACTTGGTCAAGCGGTTTCACTGCTCTTTATACAAATGTCTCTCCTCACGCTGCCCTTGCGATTGTGTATCTCGTCAATTCCGGAGTGCAAGAATGAGGACTGCAAATGAATACGCATCGTTTTATGCGCCGTGACTCCTCCTTTTCCGAGCTCGCCGTCCATTCCAACCACCCAGCTCCTTTAACCCGTTTAGCCGTGGTGATGGATGCGCAAACCCGCCGGCTCAGCGAACGCATCCCCTCATGGCTTTGGAAAGGAACCACTTCACTCGAGCCCTTTGCTTCTTCGTCTTCCTCGGCTGCCTCTTGTTGGTGATAATGACGTCTTCTGTTACACTCCATATGCGTTCCGTATCTTTCGAGCTGACTCAAAGGAAGATTTTGGGAGTAGATGCGTATGCCCCACATGACTGATGCATGTTGGAACATTGAGAGTCAAATTAATGAGTAGTATGGCTTATATGAACGAATTTAAGCAGTGATCTATGGTTTTTTTTAAACGTTCCCCATTTCCTGTACCCTTTTCGTCAAAATATTATCCTGTACAAGTGTGAGATATTCGTTTGGCTTTTCTTATTCCAATTCGGTTCTGTTTTTATCGACACTTCATCTAACTTTACAAACATGTAGTGCCCTTGCAGTTCACCTCTTGAGTGGGTAGCGGGGGTGATTCTTCTTCAGGAGTAACCCTTCCAAAATAAATATTTATTCTAGGCGTGGCAATTATATGATTAAATTAATAGAAATAAGTTTTAGTTTTTCTTACGCAACGGGTGATAAATGTTTAACATAAAAATATATCTTTTGCACGATCAGGTTTCGTTACGGGGTAACATCATCAGATTGTTCCACTGGATGATGTAATTGTACAAAGAAGCCTGGTCGTGCTATTAATAACTGTAGATCTTTATGTGCTAAACGTGAAATATTATTTTACCTTACTAGATTCTGAGAAGAGTTTCACAAAGTAGAACCATAAAAAGCTTACTTTTCATTAGTGTTTACTGACGCGAAAAGTTCAATGCATCAGTTGTGGAAATAAAGCATAAGCTGAAGAAAAGATCTTTCGCATTACCACAACTGAAAACGTTTTTTTAACTGTCTGAAAGCCCGCTACTTGTGGTTTTTGTTTATATTAATTGATGTTTTCTATGAAATCCTGACCGTCCTTAATATTCTATGAGCATAAATTCCTCTACTTTCGGTATCCATTTGAGAGTCCCCATTCGAGATGTTTGCAAACAGTCTCCGCAGCCGACCGTCCAAATGGCACCACTCTCCGAGTCAAACTTCTTGGGGATTCTCCTGCTGTCCTGGCCCACACATCCGCCGACACGTTCGCTACCTCCGAATGCGTGAAAGCTCTGCCCCCTTCCCCCCTTCCCCGAAGCCCTCGCACTCATCCGCTTCGATTCCACACGCCGTCTCCTTTCGCACGCGCCCCCCTTCCCTTCTTCCACCTCGCACCTTTTCACGGGTTTCGGGTTCCCATCCACCACCATCCTCCCACACCCTCCTTCGCAGCTCGATACAGAACACTCCTCGCCTTTCGCTCTCTCACTCTCGTCTCCTCTCTGTCAATCTCTTTCGCACTACGAAACAAAACCGAGCCCATCTCGACGTCCTCCCTTACCACCTCCTCCTCTCCCCTTCGCATCCCTCGGTTCCGTATCGCGACCCCTCCCTCCGACACGACCGTGTGACGAAGACTGCAACCTCGTATTCCACTCTCCTCCCCTACTCCGCGCGCCCCCCTCTCTCCTTCAGATCACACTTCCCTCTCCTCTCACGACCTGATGCAGGGACACAAATTCGGCTCATCCCAAGGCACACACATTAGTGAAGTGTGCGGGGGTTGAAGGAAAAGGAAGAAAAGGAAAAGAAATCAGGTTCGTTTCCTTTGCGGGGAAAGTTTTTTCTTCCTTTCCTCCTCCTACCCTCCCACACCGTTTCGTCCTTTTCCTTTTAGCGCGAACACGGTCTCTAAATGTAATGGTTCCCGGAAACTTCTCGGATGCGTTTCGTCGCCATTCTCGGTTTACCCCCACACCGCACTCTCGGAAGACACCCTGAATCTTCCACGGTCTTTTTTTTATTTGAATGGGGATAAATGAATTTGAGGACTTCCTTTTGTGTTCACGTGAAGTTTATTGTGGAGTATAAATATATCTTTTTTTGTTTTTAATGCACCGCATTTATGGATTAAGGAAGCGTTGTGTGTGAGAATTAATGGTTTTAATTGATTTCGGAAAGCCACGACTTATTAACTAAGGAATTGTCTGCAACCAAAACTGGAGTAGTGATGCATGCGTATACAACCTTTGCGCCGCTATATCTTGGGGCAGGTAAAAAAAATCCGAGATTACTTATTTGAAGAAAATTACCCCATTTTACTCATTTCCTCCTAACTGCGCGATCCCAACGTGTGGGGTAAATAATTCTTTCTTTCTTGCCACGTTCACCTATTTAAATCTTTCCCTAAGCGTCTTAATAAGTATTCTTGTCTTAAGGATCTCTTCGACCACATTCAACATAATTTTTTCGGTAATTCCTTTATTTCAAGCCATTCGCTCGACTATCTTACATCTGTTTAGTGATTTGGCAGTCAACCATTTTCTCAAAGAAACCAAAACCAGTATTTATTTCATACGTTTCTATTACCGGTGAATTCAAACCACATTCCTCCATGGTCCACTTCTTCTTCACATAGGTGAAATAATACACTTCATCGTTATGTGTCACGAGTATCATATTTCAAGAGCAAAACAGAGAAATACAAGAGAAACATGGTTTCTAATATTTAAATTGAGTTCTTTTTCTCGCTGTAATGCGTGTACAATCAACATTACCGATGATAATAATAAAAATATATGGGAAAATTTATTTCCCCTCCCATTCCTTTATCAAATGCAATGTGATCTGCAGACCCTTCCCCCAAGCATTCGTAAGGTTTTCCACCTCCGAGCCGTCCGCGCCTTTACGATAGGATGCCGGAGGACGAAAAAAAGACGAAAAAGAAGCTTCCCCCCTCCCCTCTCTGCACCCCGTGGGTGTGCGAACCGTCGCACCAGAGGGCGGTGCTCGTGGACTCAGGCGAGATGTTTCTTCGTCGTCGCGACGGGATGAGCAGGGGTGGGTGCGTCTGCTCTCCCATTTCCCGCCCTCCTTTGCCTGTCCCCTTCTCCTCTGGATCACAAAACACGGTTTCCGTTTTAATAGTCCCTCTTATCACTTTCCCCCGCCGTCCGTCCGACCCCACGTGTCTTCCCCTACCCCCACTTGGCCTTCCCAGCTGGTGATTTCCCTCCCGGCGCCCATCCTCTTTAAAAACCCCGCCCATCTCCGAACCACCCATTCGACGACCCCCCCATTCCCGGACCATTTCCTACTGGGGCGAATGGGGGTATCCCTCGGAACCCTCTGCCCTCCCCCCGGCGAGGAGCTGCACGTGGAGATTTAAATATTCGGCCGAATGGGGCGGGGTTGGCACGAGGGCGGAGTGGAATCAGGGGTATGATTCAATGGAAGGAGACATGTACTACATGCCTTGGGTGTCCACGTGGTCAATGAGTTCACTGGGTGGCCAAAAATCATCTTTTGCTCTTTATTGTCTGGTTTTCTGTTCGAAAACTTTCGAGAGACAAAGACGTGTGCTGGAAAAATACCATCCTTAATTCCAAATCACAAATGCAACCTGGAAAAGAATAATTCTTTCCACGATGAGACCAAAGGGTGTAATATTAGTTTTCCTATTTTTTAACATATCATATCACACTATAAGCACCTTGTATATATTTTTACTATCCCTTCACCTTGTACGTATCATGTTTGTCGCTATGTATTTTTGCAATTTCCTGGATGACTTCTCAAGGTCAGTCAGTTGTTTTTCAGCACCTACTCGAGAAATATTTTTCGTAAAGATGGCAGCACAGTCTCTGGTTAACCATCTGTCCTCTGATTGGAACCACGCAAACGGAATTGACTGCATGCAGTTCGATTGATATTTCTTTTTTTTCTACATTTTTTCGGCGAGAAATGATCCCTTAGAAATTTTATTCCAAAAAAAACATTTCGAGCGTACATAATTCCAAATTGGAAGAGCTGTGAAACAGAAGAGCCTTGAATCGCAAATCACCACTAGCATAATCCCGGCGAATTAAACCGTTTCCCCTCAATCCGGTTCTGTTTATTTTCTGTCGCGTCATGCGCTGTGTTTTTCAATAAAGGAAGCATTCTAAAAACACCTCCTTTCCCGCACTCCGAATTCTCGGCTACTTTACACTCGTTGGACCGCAGCAGGCAGTCCGGGGGAACGAGGTGCCCCACTCTTTTCTCCATCGCTTTTTCACCAGGGGGCGCGGACGGCGGTGACGGAATTGGAGACACGGAGGGGAGTAGCCGGGAGGTGGGGGACATTTTTGTGGAGGAAGGCGACTTGGCCCAAAGATGAGGGAAGGAAGAGAGAGAGATAGAGGAGTTCAGAGGAGGAGAGGGGGCGAAATGGAGATGGAGGAGTGGGAGGGTTGATGAGATGGCGGCGGGGACGAAGAGGAAGGTTGGGGGTGGGTCCCCGGGGGCGAGTCGCTGACATTCCGCCCCGACCATCGATCAGTCTGCTTCCGCCACCGCCACTGCCCCCTCTGGGAGCACGCCACCACCCCCACACACGCCGCCCTCGCCTTCCAACCCTCTGCCCCCCCTTCCCCTCCCGTTCCCTCGCTCTCGCAACCCCCTCAAAAATCTCTCTCCCTCCCGGTGTCCGAAGCCTTTTCGGCCGGACCCCGCCCATGTGCCCGTGGTCGCATCTTTTCGATCCGGAGCAATTCTGGATTTTTGTTCCCCACCAATCACCTACTCCCCCCTCCCCTGCCCCCCTGAGGGCGGACGAATATTTTCGTCCGACTCCACCTGTGTTATTTCGGAAAGCACTTCCTGTCGATGGAAGGAGCAACGATGATACAGCAAGCAGAATATCTACTACGTAAAATAATTATTTTTACCCTAAATGAGGGATCACTATCGGGAAAAAGTACTAGGTTGAGTGAAATGAAAGACTGATGAAAACATTAGAATTATATACATAGTATAATCATGTAGGTGTCTCCAACGCATCCTCTTTTAAAAGTTTTTTTATATCTTCTTGTGTAATAGTGTTTCCATCAGGTGCAATATTTTGCTGCAGCAGCAGCAGGTTTTTCAAATTGTTAGTAGGCATTGATTATTGCACAAATTATGAGGCCATATTGCCATTTGCGTAAATTCTGGGTGTATGTGAAAATTTAAAGTGAAAGATCGAAGTAATTGACGGAAGTTGAAAGTTCTGCGTTGTTTTATCAATGAATCGTATTTCTCACGATTTAAAAAATGGTTTTTATGGCGGCGGAAAGTAGTTGGGAATATTTTAACCATACCTCACCATCGTTTGGATTGTAATAAAATATTTATCGTCATGTCGCCATGCATGTACGCATTTTTCATTCTTTTCAAAAGTTCTTTATTTTAGAAAGTCAAAGCCACTTTTGGCAGCTATATCGAAGTAAAACATTCCCAGTGATTGCATACATACTCACAAGGTTGTAGCATCCTACCTGCTACCTCAAATCTGCAGATATTTTTTCTAACGTATTCTGTCACTTGCCTCTGTTAAAAGAACCTCAGCCTTCCTTGATATGTCTATTCTACCGTAAGGCCTTCCATTACGACCTTGTGTAATCTACTGTTCCTTTGAATTCATCAAATTTTTGTTCTAGTCGTGCAATTTGAGGAGTAAAATAATTCTTCCAGTTGTTCAATAGTGTCCTTCCTTAGTATACTTTGGAGATAATTTCCTTCCTCGACAGACTTCTCTGGTTTACATTTTTTACTTTCTTGTAATTTTCGGCTCCTCCTCCGCACAGTTTCGTAAACTCGTCTTTTTAAACAAAGCAATATCGTCCCAAAACCTTTAAAAATTCAATCCAAGTTTTTCTTCATTTTATTCTGCCGTTTCAGTCGACCAATTTAAAGTAGGCCCTGACCCCCACCCTGTTTTTTCTTCCTTGTTTGATTTTTTTACTATAGGAAGATTATCCATATTCTTTCACCTTCATGTTTTCGTCAGGTTTATCGATGGGTTGTTCTTGCAACCGTCTCCCATTCGTCTCTGATATTTTTTTACAACTTTCGCTTGGTTTCCTCTCTCTCTTTTTTCTCCCCGTTCCGTAACACTTCCGAAAAAACCTTCCATTGCTCCACCCTCACATCATCGTTCACGACCCTCGCTCTCCCCCCCTCTCCCCCAACTGCGATTTTTCTGTTTGCCCAACGTTTACCGAAGTCCTCATAAAACGCAACCCTGCTTCTCTTCCTCGCCAACACTCCCACCCTTCTACTCCCGCACCCTGCGTGTCTCCCTTTCTCCGCTCGGATGAGAAATATAGAACTGGGGTGAAAACAGTTTTTGTTATTTTTTCCCTTCACCTCCCCCCTCGTTTATTCTGCGTGCTTTTGCATACGATTCCGCAGGGCTAATTATGTTTTTTTTTCATCGCTCCATGTAGGGATAGGTACCACTCTCTCCCTTCCAACTTGCGTTCTCGTTTCTGAAAGGACCATTTTAATTTTGTCTCTGAGTTTCGGTGGGTAGTTTCAAAAGTATCATCGATAAATGTAATGTTATGGAAATTTGTTCCGAGTGTTGTTGTCGTACAAGTGTGGATGAAATATCGTCCGGATAAAATTATTTCCTGTTTATTTAGACTTTTAGGATAGTAGAAGAGCGGACCTTCGAAGGAATTAACCATTATGTTGTAAGAATCCCATAGTAGTCCTCTACGCTCAGTGGGTTCTATTTGTAACACCTCAATCGGTTCATTTTGAACCTCCAAGTAGCACTTTACTTTCCCTTATGAATTATAAAATGAAATAAAATAAATTTAATTTCTCCAATAAACCAATATGTGGCTGAATGAGATTGTTTCATTTGATACGATCCATTATCTTCTAAGCCCTTTTATTTCAATTGAGGATTTATTTGTTGCTTATGTATATTTCGTGGATCGCGTTACCGTAATAATTGATTCCAATCTCTGCAATCAAATACTTTTTTGGAAGAATCGTAAATGTAATTACATTGCCGACGAGTAGGTTACTTTTCAAGTTTTTTAAGTTCTGTTTCATGGTGCCGCATGCACGTTTGAACATATTTCACAGGATAACAGCGATTTTAACGATTTCAGCGATTTAATTGCGCTAAAACAACAATATGGGCGCATTATTCTAAATCGCAACAGTTAAATTAACTTAAAAATAACGATGCAGACTAAATACATTGTTTCATTCGGGCCGATTTCGTTTGATCACGCTTTTTCATTTGAACGGCAAACATGCTCAGCACCGCTTTAAAACTAATTTACATTGCATTGATTGAAATTCCGCCGGGTCCTTTGCGTTTTAAGCGCATAGCAGTCGCATCATTTCCTACCCCCTCCCCCAGACGCTCCAACTCGACAGCACCGCACCATTTATCAAATTCGGCAGGCCTGCATTACCCATTGAAGGCAGCATTATCGCGTTCAAATAACCGTTTTCGGCAGGTGCGCGCAAATTTTCGAAAAACGTCTCCGATTATTACGCGTCCAAAATCGACGGGAGTCCCAAATAATTTCGCGAGGTATTTTGTTCGTTCGTCGATTTCACCGAGCCGCTAGGCAGCAGAGGAAAGAGCGCGTGCGGCCCGCCGCGCCGGTGGTGGCATGGCCTCCCGCCTCACTCGTATCTTTCGCGCGTGGCACAAAAAATCCGGGACGCCGGGTGCATTGTTCATTGCCGCTGACCGTAACTCATCAAAATTAGATTTTCCTCCGATGCACCAAAATGGGAGAGCCCCTCGTTTTCGGCCATCCCCCTCCCACTCCTCGCGCTCACGATCCGACGGTTGGAGGGCCCGTTCCCTCGACGTGCACCAGCCGCGGTTCCCAGCGCTTTTGTTATTTCGATGCGGAGAGACAATCGGGGGTTAATTGTCCCTGATACGATTAAATTAATTTCGTACTCGGGAAGAATACGCGGTGTGTGTTTGGTGATAAGTCTCTAATTTTCTGATACGTGGATGTCAGATCAATTAAAGTTGATTAATAATTCGGATTGATTGCGAATGGCGCCTGACGGTTCGCTGCTTAAGCGTCTTTCATTCGGACAACTTCGGCTTTACGACATTCACTAGTACCCGTCGATGAGCTCTTGAGGTTGGGATGGCTTTGCTGAATGATCGTCGATCAAGTTAGACCAGATACTCGATGACAAATAAATGAGTGATCCTCTAAGTGACAAAATCGAACTGGGCTTTGATGCGATGTGTTTGATTAAATGAATCGAAAGTATTGTGAGTGAAGGGAAAATTTAAGCATCACACAGCTTTTGTGGCTTTATTCAAATTGGGTGCAATGGTATTGGGCGAAATGTGATCGAAATCATTCATGATCTTTCAAAAAATGAAATGCAAAGACAGGATTTCACAGATATTTTTATTTTCCTCGGCCAATTTTGATACAAGGTATCATCATCAGACACTAGGCTTTTATAGTGCCTGATCGTTGTATCGAAACTGGTTGAGGAAAATAAAACTCTCAGTTCAACCTTGCCATTGCGTGTCCTTTTTCGAAAAAATTGGGTGCTTACATATCTTACAGTGTCGACATTTTCTTCGTTATTTTTCTGTTTGTCAATTCTACGGCAGGTTTACAGTTTTTAAATCGCCATAATGTGGATTTGTTATTAGATAAATACGTAAACACCTTTTACGCCATTCGGTTTCTTGGTAGGCTAAGTAAAAAGAGGATGATTTTATATATTTCAGGAATATTAATTAAGTCTTTCTTACTATCCTTTCCTTGCCCATTTCTTTCAACTCTGTTGTACTTATACGTTCTGTCATATATGCTTTTCTATTCTTTTAACTCATAATATTCCTTGCCTCGAGAGCCTCTTGGACCTCATTCTCTCATCGCTATCTCGGTTCACCCATTTCCCTCAAACCGTTTTACCCCATAAATATTTTTTTGATTCTTCCCAATTTGATTAGACCAGTAAACCATTAAAAGAAATGTGTTAAATTATTAGTTCATTTCTTTTAATAATTGAATCCTAATATGTATTAACTATAAAAAGAATATGGCTGTGTGGATTTTCGCGGCGTTGGCTTGAAGGATTCTGCATTTTCGGGTTTCACCGCGTTGTGGTTTACCCGAAAATGCAGAATCCTTTATAAAAAGAATACATTGATTTCTGGGTGAGAGAAAAGGAAGGGATATGAATCCACAGCCCTTTGAGAAATGCAGATGGGTTGGTTATCTAAGCGGCCATAACATGTTTATCTTTCGCTTTTTCTTTTTAATATGCATTTCATGTTTTCATCTCTTTTAATCCCATCCCTTTCTGTCTCCAAGATGAGATGGTAGTAACGAAAAACATTTTTATTAATTACTCTTCAGATTTTTTTCAATAATCTCCTCGGAATATCGTGACGTTTCAAAAACATCAGTTCATTACGATATTACCACTAAACATCCCTCTTTCACAATCCCCAGCATCTAAAATTCAACAGCTGGAATATAGTGGTCTCCTTTGTACGTTACCATTCCATCCCTTTTCCCCCAACCCGACCTTTTTTCCGTTTTAATAACAAATGTCGCCTCATTAGTGCTCAACATAGATTTCCCCGATGAACGTGTTCCCGAGATCACGTAACCAATAAAACATTATCGATGAACTCCTAACTGAATGCTTTGGAAAATTGGCATCTGCCGTGAGGTCGTGGAAAATCGCCTCCAAAGTTGCGTTCTGATCCCAATTAATTATGTGGTGGGCTACTTGTTTAAGCCGTGAGCCTGTCCATTAGCCGATGGCACATCCGATGTCGTATCGTCGCTTTTCTGAATGGAACTAATGCCCCCACAATTAAAACGTCACATCATATCTCAATCTCCCCAGCAACACATTAACTCCCATTTGACACGGAGACGGCTGCAGAGGAAGAGAAATGAAAATCAAGGGATTAAACGAAACAAACCCAAGCAGTCACATTTCGACATGCCTTTCATTCTTTTGCCTCGATTTTTGTGTGCCTCTAATTTGTGATTAAGATATTTCAAATCTTTTGAGGACCCCTCTTTTCTTTCACTCCCACGTTAACAGACGCGAGGTGCCTTAATGGGCTCGAGAAAACTCGATTTGATGAAGCTACAGTGGTGTATTGCGTCAAGGGCGATAGCGACGCTCGCCCTTGACGCAATACACCACTGTGTACTTGTTTCAGAGGTTGGCATAACAAGGTTATTAGTTGAAGGTGGAGGAACGCTAATCACAGAGCTATTAAAATGTAATTTAATCGACAGTCTAATAATCTGTCGCAGCGGCAAAATTCTAGGCAATGATGCCATTCCTTTTGTAGGAAATTTAGGAATTCAATCTATCAACAACTGCTACCGGTTCAAAAAAGCAGAAATAATAGTTATTTCTTGGCATTAACCTCTTAGACTGTCCTACCATTAACTTCTTAGACTGCGTGATATTGAGAAATTCACGAAAACATTTGTCGTGTGACACCTTCTTTGAAGATTTGATATCTTTTAGGGCTCCTGCGATGACTTTTTAATACGGTATAAGATTAGCAAATTCTCACTTTTAGGTAATTCCACGAGTGCATAATGATCTAGAAAGAGGGACAAAAAATATGTGTATCTCTTATCTGGCCGTCCCATTTTATTTTTGGGGTGTGGCCCAATAACTTATCTCGTGGACTCAAAACTGTAGCGTCAGGGCCTTCCTGCCACCACCAACTCGACCGTGACTCAGCCTTTAAAATCTTCCTGCACATCAATTGATACCTATCCTATTAGCTTAGCTACCCCTACTATGCACCAGAAAGTTTCCGCACCTACGTTATAATATATATTTTTCCTCATATCTTCTCTATTCATTCATTTCATTGATGTTGTTATTCAATTGCATATGTTTCAGCTGGTAGTTGTCACGTATAAGCCAGGACCTGAATATTATAACTGCGTGCAATTATAGTGGTAGTTTTAGTAATTTGTTTTAGTTCAATGTGATTAATGAAAAATTTTCCTTTATATCCCGATCCTTAGTGTCCAACTCGCTGAGGGACTACTATATTCCAATATAATACACTCTGCAACTAACGGTGTATTTCTTTATGTGTAAAGCCATGATGGTAATAATAGGTTAATACCTGCACCGCATTATTCTGGAGTCTCTGCTGTTTTCTTCCATTTATTCATAATCAGGAAATCTTTCCGAGGCAAAATACCCCTTCTCCGGTAAACATTATGTTAATTTTTAAAATTTAATATACCTACTATGTTAATATTAGACGAATCACAGTGCGCTGTTTTTTTCCGCGCTCATATGGATTAATCGGTTCTAGTCTGCGATCTTGGGAACATGCATCAAATAATTAAAAATTCATTTATCCTGGACACCTTATGTATCGTATATGGGCTATTTGCAACTACTAAATGAAAGGTATGAATGTATCTTCCAGTCTTCTAGGTTACTTTCTTATTTTTGCACTTAAATTCTTTGCACCTGGCATTTTATAGTGAAGCCATTCGTTCTTCTGATACTTAATCCTATCCAAAGATTCGACTCCACTTTATGCATACTAATTGCTGACGAAATCTTGAATTTTTCCTACCATTAACTTCTTAGACTGCGTGATATTGAGAAATTCACGAAAACATTTGTCGTGTGACACCTTCTTTGAAGATTTGATATCTTTTAGGGCTCCTGCGATGACTTTTTAATACGGTATAAGATTAGCAAATTCTCACTTTTAGGTAATTCCACGAGTGCATAATGATCTAGAAAGAGGGACAAAAAATATGTGTATCTCATATCTGGCCGTCCCATTTTATTTTTGGGGTGTGGCCCAATAACTTATCTCGTGGACTCAAAACTGTAGCGTCAGGGCCTTCCTGCCACCACCAACTCGACCGTGACTCAGCCTCCTCCGATCACGGCCGCAAAAACGCATGCCCCTTATCCCCTACACCCCCGACAACTTTCGAAGGTGGTGGGCTGCCTCCATTCATCAATTCTTCCGGCCCTGGATTTCCCGCGGGAGTCGGCCCCGGGGAAACGAAAACTGACCGCGCCTTTCGGAGGGGCGGCTGGCTGAACTAGGTGGCGCGGCCGTAATTAGGGTCGGCTGCGAAAGGGCTTGCGACCCCTCCACCGCACCCTGGGGTCTCGGGCTCTCTCTCGTACGAACCTCCCGATCTCCCGCCGCCTTCGCACGAGGGGAAGTGATGAAACTATAATAACGACGATGAACCTCAGCCGATGCCCTCTACGTACACCGGCGATACGGAAATTACGCTTTCCTTGAATCTCTCGAATGAGGATTTTTGCGATATGGGCGGGGAGAAAAATGTAGTGATCGAGGAAAAAAGAGGGTGGCGGGTGACATGAAGGTACAAATGGGTTGCTAAAAATATCTCTGCGTGAATTATTTCGTTAACTTGATTATAGTTTCTCTCTTCTTGAATGTGCCGCTCTTTATAATTACCTACTCATCTCTTGTTAAGTTCCCGGTTGTCCTCCGTGCTGTAGAAGGAAGACGCTTTTTCCCAATACACGCGATTGTAAATTATTCAAGGCCCTTCTAAAGGAAAAAAATAGCGTATTTTTATTTATGATAAAATAATGCCAAAATAATTAAATGTCTTAAAATGATCTGAGCGTTAAATGTATTTGACTTGTTTAGTTCTGTGACCCGAGCAAAGTTTGTTTTATTTATTTTAATTTTATATTTTAAAATTTGATGACATTTGAGCGTCAAAGGGAGAATTATTTTATGTAGTAACTCATTATCTTCATCTTGTAAATATAGGGTTCATACTAAAGGGTTCGTTATATTTCTCTCCCTCCCTCCCTCTTTAATTAGCTCGGTGTCGGGTGAAGACCTGCTAGTCTCAGTCCCGTGCTATTTAATAATGCGACGACTACCTATTAAAAGAATATATTGTGAGTACCGCTAAAAAAATTAATATTATTGATCGACGATTATGACCCGGTGGAGGCTCCCTAATCTCAATTATGCTGCAAAAAAAGGTCTTGTCTCCGTCTACCTCATTGCCTTTCCCATAATTTCATTTCTCTTCATCGCCCTCCGCCCTCCCGTTCATTAGCTTAACCCTTTTCCCCCCTTGCAACTCCCCACTCTTTCCAACCTCCTCGCCCCCGTCCCACCGCCTGTTCATTATCTTCCCCTTCATTATCTCGGTGTCCTCCTCACCCTCTCGCCCTCCGCGCCCGCCGCCTCCCTCCGGAACGGCATTCTTCCACCTTCCCCTCCCATCTCCTCCGCCCACGCTCTTTCCGTCGCGTGGGGGATACATTGACGTGGTCGACAACAATTAAAAACCTCTCTTGGACGCACACACACACATTTGTCCCTCGACGGGAGGAGGGGCAAGGGAGGGAGACAGGGGGTCTAGTGGGTGGTTTCGGGAGGATACATTGAGGCTGCTTCAAAACACGCGGAAGAGTGATTTACGACTCTCCCTCTCCGCTCAAACCGTGGAGTCCGCCTTTCGGCCCCGGCCCGATCCGCCCCGTCCCCCTCCATCCCTCGTCGACGACTTCCCTCCCCCAGAAGACTGGGTTTATCAGAGACAACCCCTTCGGCCGTAAATTCAAAATAATCTTAGCCTCTTTTTACGTCGCTAACGCTTCACTGGTGCGCGAGCCGAGATGAATTCTCTCCCTCGCCTCCGTCGTCTGCGATAGTTTTCCCGATACATTCTATGCATATACGTACTGCGGTAATCATCTAAAGGTAGGCTTGATAGGTGAGAGTTAGAGCTCACCTCGTACTGCGTTGAACGGCGTGTGAAATTCACGCATCAGGCTTCCTTTCCGTGACCCGCCTGTGGTTTCCCAGGGAATGTTGGTACCCGAAAAAAATTACATAGTTTGGATGAAGTTTAGGGCATCCAGAGAAGGTACTCTTGAATCAGACCTAGGCTCTTCAGCCAGCAACCCAGGTCTCAACCCACTCGACCATCAAGCCCCAACTCTCGGAATATTTTGACTTATATCACTAGCTTTCTTATTGGTCAAACTTTTAACGTCTAATTTCCGTCTTGAGTAAGAATTGGATGTCTATTGTGGAATTCCTGACGAGGTTTATGGCTCCGTTCCTCGAAATTAGTGCACATACTAATGGGCATTGAATTTGCGGTCATAGCAACTGCATCTTTTTCGGGTTTTCTTCTCGTCGACCCGTGTATTTGGGCGTTGGTTTCCCTATTACTGACGATCAAATGGATTATTCAAGTTAGAAATCACGAAATGAGTTCTCGAGACTGCTGGCATCGGGGCTCCCCGTAAAATCCACTACACATGCCCAGTAAAGGCATTCAAATAATGGCCTGGTCATTTTCTCACTAATAAAATTCATGAAGCAATTTACGTTTTGGTTTGTTTATTTCTTAAGATTCATATTATCCGTGAATAATTTAAGTGCAAGATAAATAATTTTACCATAACTGTTTACGTACACTCGAAGGGTAATGGTTCGGTTTTTTTTTGGTGTTAACCATTCATACTCCTAACGAAACGAAATATTACTAACGCTTTTATGGTATTATAATCAGAACGTTTTTTCTTTGTCAATACATGAAGATTATTCTCAAAAATTGCATGCAAATGTTTTACCTAATTTAAGCCACTTCTTTTTCTTCCTAAATTTCGGTGGCAATACCCAGTGCCCCTCAATCGTGTATAATTTCCAGCTAATGGAAAACAGCTGAAAGGCGGATATTATTCCGGTAAACATTCCATTTGAGACTCACTCATCAATAATTTCTAACAGAAATTGAGACTGGTCTCATTATTATTTCATGGCATTGCTCCATTATTTGCATTCAGCCTCCCGCAACAGTTTGTTTCCCGCAATATTTTCGTATCAAAAAGTTCCCAACTCCTGAGGCAGTGAGGTTAAATAAAAACGACTTTCGAAATAGAACCATATATCCTTGTTTGATACTCTCAAACTTTGCCCCTTCATAACATTTTTCCCTTCTCTCTTTCCAAAAGGTCACTTGCAAATGAAAGCACTTCATATTTCCTTTTTAAAATATACATAGTTTAGCGACTAAGTAGACATAATTTGATAAATGTTATCTTGAGTTTTTTTTCCTTTTCTGGTATTAGTTTTGGTAAGCAGAGGTAAAATATGGATGAATCCGTCCTCTAAATCTCAATGCGTATTTTTATGAGGGATATTGTCCCAGAAAGTTTTAAAATTACTTCATAACCTCGTGTAAATGATACTTCTAC
Organism: Hetaerina titia; assembly: GCA_037158775.1. Taxonomy (NCBI): domain Eukaryota; kingdom Metazoa; phylum Arthropoda; class Insecta; order Odonata; family Calopterygidae; genus Hetaerina; species Hetaerina titia. Next base: position 92,742,024 of record CM073773.1, on the reverse strand, counting down.
GTGGTTTCTATAGTATTTTAAGCGCATTGGTTAATTAAGGTATTTTAAGCAGCACTTGAGTGTTGGCAAAAGCCAGGGGAATAAAATTTCAATCTTTTCCTATGATCATTAGTGCCAAAATCAGAATGCAGTGGTTTCGCCAGCGTGGGCTGCATCAAAAACACTATTTTTCATCGATTTGTGTGATTTTCATAAAGTCAGTTTCCGACTACCACCACTGTCATTTAATATTTCTATCGAATGCACTTCTCTCATTAGTACAGACAATGAAGAATAGTAATTTTGATGGAATATTTGTAGAACTTCCAAACCTTTTACGCTGTCATTTTAGTGTTACCAAATGGTATATTTTTTTACTCTCATTAAAACCTTTAAATATTCAACCCTTTGTAATGTTTATTAAAATAGTCGTGAATATAAAGTTCTCAATTTCCTTAAAGGGTTTAATGCCTTCGTAAATTTGATCCCGTCGCGTCGATGATTGCCGTTGCTCACCTGAATGCCATCCCTCTGAGCCATCTTTCTCTTGAGTGTCCTTATTCTAGCATCTTACGATAACTTTCATCACCACCTAGATATGAATGTGTTATTATTAACATGTTTAGTTTATTTAAATTTAAAATAAACCAGGCTGCGGCGCGTAGCAGATAATGTCGCCACGTCAGGGTATACGATATTCCGTGGTTGTTTTACCAGCATCCGCTCTTCTACCACTAAAAACAGCAGTGGAAATCATGCGTGCTTGGAATACGTGGATACTCTTGCTTTCCGCAGTGCTACGGGAATCAGAGCGGTACTCTGATCCCCGGATCCAGTGGACCGTGACGCCTAAACGTGTCAGCGTAGTCGCCAAATTTGGCAATGCATAAATCTCCGAAGCCATTCCGCCCCAAGAGGCAACGAGCATGTCCAGCCACTTTCCTGCCGGTGACAATGGCGACAGGGAGGCGGTGGCAGCGAAACATCCTGCCCTCAGCCGTCTCTTGGTCCCCTGTCCCCATGATTCCGTATTTGCATAAGAAGTCCTTCAAAAAAGCCATGGCTAATTCTAAGAATTAGGTACCCTGTTCCGCGGATAGGTCTTTTGGTTGATATTATTTTCATGAGAAAAAGATTCTTGACATTCATCCCCTCCACGGCATTAACCTAGGAATAAAAAAAAACTTCGTGGGTTACTTCGGAGCTGTTATATTTTATGTTAATCAAACAATAAGTTTTATTTTCACGCTTTATTGAATGATTGAGAGCAAGCTTTCTTAGTTAGCGCAATCATAGTCCAAAGGTATATATCCTGTGTTGATAAACATTTTCATCTTTGAAAAGAAATAGTTATAGGTAAACAAAGAACTCAACTTCCATGTTAATGACCCTGAATTGTATAATTACATGAAATATGTATGTGTATATATATATATATATATACATACATATATATACACACATATATATATATACATATATATATATATATATATATATGTTTGTTATGTATCATCATCATCATCAACATTTCAATCCTAGGATTGGTTTACTGTAGCCCTCCTTTCTACTCTATTTGTTGCCAATTCCCTCAATGCTTGATACCTTCTCTGTTTTACGTCCTTCTTAATTTGTCCTATGTACAGGTCTCTTGATTTTCCTTGTGGAAACTTATTTTTTCTATTTATCCTTGTATTATATTCCCAATCAATCCATTGTGCCTCAATATGTGTCCAATTCATCTATTTCTTCTTAGCCGTAGGGTTCTTCAAATATGGTTCTATCCTCTTCTGCTCTTCAATATACTTCTTCATTTCTTACTTTGTCTGCCCATTTAATCTTCATCATTCTCCTCCAGCACCAAGTTTCAAAGGCTTCTATTCTTCGCTGATCCGCTTTTAAAATGTTCCAAGTCTCGGAACCAAGGGGCACAATGCTCTTCACGAAAGTCTTGATGAATTACTTCCTCGTTTCCTGCCTTCGAACATAGTAATTGCCTCTTCTTCATGGATGCGTTCTTAGCTTGGGCTATTCTTCGCTTGATACCGGTCGAACTTCTTCTATCCCATGTTATGCTGCTGCCCAGTTGAATGAACGTTTCCACTTGCTCTAGTTTCACCTTTCCCTCTGCCGGTTGTGGTTTTCCAGGAAGAAAAATTACATAGCTTGGGTGGAGCTGCAGTTACCCTGGGTGCCTTGCACGGGAATCGAACCCGGGCCCTCCGGTCAGTAGTCCAACGCTGTACCCCCTAGACTACTGCGACCCACTTTATATACATAAATTTTGTTTATGTGATGGTCTAATATAACTTATGTATGGTTATACATGGTCTGTCCCAAAAGTAGTAGGACTGAGTAGTTTCAAAAGCATTAATTTCTAGAATTGATACATTCACTTCATAGTCTTCGAAGTAGCAATTTGTCCGTCCACACACCGCTGCCAGCGGGTTTTTCTACGCCTCGTAACGCTCCCACTGAGCTGTGTTGACGTCCTTTCAGTACGAATTGGAGGCAGGGTAAGAGGAAGAAGTCTGGTGGGACAACGAAAGGGGTATAGGGTAGCTGAGGCAGGGCTCTTGGTAGCCCTTGCAGATACGCGTTCGAGTTTCCTTTTGTTCTTCCGAGAGCACTTGCCACACCGATTTCGCACACACCTTTCTCATGCCCATGCATTTGGTCTCAAGTCGGTGAATATCACTTTTAGAAATTCTGAGTTCATCAGAAACCATGTGAACACTTAAAATGGGCACCTTGCCCTAAAAAGCCTTCACTCTTCGAGGTCGAAGAGCGTCCTGAATGTTCATCTTCTTCAACATCTTCTCTACCCTCCCAAAACAACTTGTGCCACACAAAAACACCCGATCTACTAATGGCATTATCGCACAATAAGTTGCCTTCAGTATGTCATGAGTATCCTTTCCGGTTTTGCCCAATTTCTAGCAAAATTTGGAGGCATAGCGCTGTTCCAATAACAGGTTCGTGACGGATCGTCACGCTGTAGATGTTTCGCAAACGAACAATCCGCACTCCCCAAAGGCTGGTAGCAAACTGCCCAGACCTTGTATAGTTCTTAATGGACACGCATTTAATTGTAGCTAAAAGAAAAATTTTAAAAATAACCAAAACGAAAAACACTCACTTCAGTGTTTCGGTGTTCCAACCACCATCATCAGGGTACGTATATTTATATATATATGTATATGTATATATATATATATATATATATATATATATATATATATATATATATATATATAAACCATAAACGCAGTAATCAACCCGAAGGTCGGTTTAGTAGGTGATGGTAGAGCTCACCCTTGTACCAAGCCCGATGGCGTGTGAATATTCACACATCAGGGTAGGGGGGCCAGTTCCTTTCCCTGTGCCGGTTATGGTTTCCCAGGAAGATCTGGTACCCGAAAAATCAACTAGCTTGCGTGGAGCTGCAGGTGCCCAGAGTGCCTCGCCCGGGAATCGAACCCGGGACCCTCCGGTCAGTGGTCCAACTCTCTACCCACTAGACCACCGCGACCCACATATATATATATATATATATATATATATATATATATATATATATACACACACATATGTATTCCTATCGCCATATATTGCCTCTGATTCAACGTTTTTTTCTTTAAAAATTAATATTAATCATTATATCCTCACGGCGGAATATATTTCAGTATATTGGGAAAAGTTTTAATGCGAGGTATTGTCTCCGACGGATTAAATAAACAAAGCAGTCATATCTAGTCTGTATATTTTGTAGGAATACCTGGAGCGATGGTAGTAGTCACTCAGACAATCCAGAGCGATTTCGCAAACTGTACAGAGCTTTGGGAAACTCGATCCCGTGAACATTTCGACAGACGCGTGCATAAGTCGTGCGAATGCGGCCACCGCTCTCAGGGGTGTCGGGAGAGTGACAGGGCGAAAAGCAGCGCGGAGGGACGGGATGGGGAACGTCCGCGTCGTGAAACGATTTCCCGTTGAAACCTAGTCCCCGGCCGAGAGCGACTCCCAGACACACCGTCCGTCAATTGTTGCAGCTCCGCGGTCGACACACCGGGGCGAGAGCGGAGTTTCGCAGTAGTGATCGCTAGGGGAGGAGCAGGAGAGATGGGCGAGGGAGAGAGTGCGGAGGAAATTTTTTCCCGACCGCAGTCATGAAGAGATAAAAGGGAGCGGGAAGCGCAGAGGAGAGGTCCGGATGGTGACGGACCTTTATCCCGCTGCGTCAACATCCATTAGCGGAATCCCCCTTCGGCTCCCTCCCTCAACCCCATTTCCTCCCACCAGTCCAGCACTCCCCTCCTGGCCAACA